>CATIWF010035366.1:0-10403 GCA_949630135.1 Balakata baccata
TCTTCAATTTCCTCATCCACTCTATCTTTGTTCAGAGTTAATTCAATTTTATCCTCTTTATCTTGCATATAAAAGTCATACGCTAGTGAGTCTATGCAATCTATATAAGAACATTCATTAATAGTAATGGTAGAGGGACAATTCATAGAATCAAACACTTTAAATTTGACTGTTTCACCTAGCACAATCATTGTGAGCTTACCATTACCAACATCTATCATCGTCTTAGTAGCTACTATAAACAGCCTATGAAGAAGGATGGTTTGCTCTTTATCTCTCAAAAGAGAAGTTTCCATATCCAAAACCATAAAATCAGTATGAATAATCAACTTAACTATTTGTACCAAATAGTCTTCTACTATACCTATGGAATATTTTACTGACCTGTCTATAAGTTAGAGGCATATGGAGGTCAGTTTTAGCTCACCTAAGCCTAATTGTGAATAAATAGAGTATGGCATCAAGTTAATACTTGCTCCTAAATCGAGCATTACTTTTGCCGCCTTCTTATCTCCTACAGTGAAATCGATAGCAAAACTCCTCGAGTATTTAATTTTCTGATGTAGTTGTTAAAGAACTGCACTAGGTGCTTCAGAAACTATTACCTTTTCATTACTTCCATACCTTCTTTTTATTGAGGCTAGGTCCTTGAAAAATTTTGCTTATGAAGGCATGTTCCTAATAACATCCAATAAAGGTAAATTAATTTTGACCTTAGAAAACATATTAAAAATTCTAGCATTTTCCTCATCCTTTTAGCTCTCTTTCAATCAACCAAGAAAAAGAATTTGAGGCTTATAAGACTCCTTAGTCTTGTGAAGTTCCGGTCTTGACAAGGACTCTTTCTCCTTATCAATTGTCTCCTTTTCTTCTTTCCTAGCTCCCTTATCCTATTGTTTGGTGGCTCCTCCTTCTCTTTTTTTCATTCATTTCACTTGCAATAAGAGGTTTACCTATATTAGTCTTTAAATCAACATGATTATCATAGATCTTAGCACTTTAAAGAACCATGACCAATTTGGCTTGCTCCAATTGACTACGTAATTTCCCTTTTTTGTTTTATTGAACTGCCTCTACAATTCGCCCAACTTAAATCTCTAGACGTTTTAAGGAAGCCTTGATAGAATCCACTCTTTTATTTGTTCTTTTGTATTTTCTCATGAATGGCTACTATAAAGCTCTGTAGTGTTTCTTCTAAGGAGGGTTTCTTTGGGGCATGTGAAGGTCCAGGGTGGCCTCGATTGGGATACAGAGGTTGCTAATATTAAGGAGGATTTGGATTTCTATATTTTAGGCAGATTCTAGTCATTGTTTTACCAGGAGAAGTTGGGGTGATTCCTCCAACCTGGATTGTACATGTTAGAGTACAGATTATTCTATTGTCTAGGCTAAAAGGAATTTTTAACATTCACCTATTCAATCTCATACCTACAAAGTCATTAAGAGAGGGACAAAAATTAGCCCTATGTCCATAAATGCTACATATACCATAAACCTCACTAGTTTGCGTGTTTTTGTTGTTAACAAGCATCTTGACTTGTTTAGTTAACTCTACTATTTGGGAAGTAAGCTTGGTTTCTCCAAAAACTTCATTAAATGATGCTCGTTTTCTCCTAACACTCTTTTGTTGTGAATTTGCACCCAACATCTCATAGATATTATAAAGATCCTCGGTTGTTCATTCACCCATCGCTCCCCTAGCCACATTATCTTCCATATATTGATATTATTGGGTCAGCACACCATAGAATGCCTGAGTTACCAATGGAAGAAGAAATCCATGAAGAGGATATTGCAGTAGTAACATCTTGAATCTATTCCAAGCTTCATGACATGTCTTAGAATCTTTTTGGTAGAAATTTTGGATCTCTGCCCTTATCTCCCTTGTCTTTTAGTGTGAATAGAATTTACTCATGAATTTGTGATACACCTCATCCCAAAACTGAAGAGAGTCGGGAGGCAGAGTTATCTGCCATGCTTTTGCTCTATCTTTAAGAGTATATGGAAAGCATTGCATTCTCAGCTGGTCCTCCTTTAGGGAATTTAATAGGAATGTGTTCACTGTAGGATAGAATTCCCTTATAAATGTTAGAGGATCTTCATTAGGCAACCCATAAAAAGATGGCAGTCTATTTAGTTGTATGCTCTTTAACTCATAATTTCTTGCTACTTCTCTTAAGACTATGCAAGAGGTAGTATTGCCAATAATAGGTCTTGCATAATCTTTCATGGCAAGTTGCCTTTGTGCAACACCAACAGCTTCAAGTCTCAGTGGTGGAACTCATCTTGGGTCATCTTGTTTCTCAGGTGGGCCAGCCATTATTTTTGGGAATTGATCAGCTTTTTCTTCAAATTCAAGCCTTTGTTGTCATGGAAATTTTTCTTTCTCTTTGAAAGATTGATTTTTAGACCTCTAGGTTATTGATCTCAAATCATACTATCTTTCAGTGGATGATTCGCTTGACTTCACCATTTTGTTCATGCTTGGCATAAAACAGAAGTCAATTTCTAAAAAGAATAGGAAAATGCAAGACTAAAGTAAATAACTAAACTAAAATGCATAAACTAATTTAAATGCAAATTACATTGACAACTAAGATAATTAAGACTTTAACTAACTGCTGCCCAATAACGGCACCAAAAACTTGATGTTTTAAATTTCAACTCTCAAGTGCACTAGCCAATCATAGAATGACAAGTCACCCCTGAGGTTGATCTCTCAAGGAACCCTTAGCTTAAAATCCTAATTACTAGTAATTACCAATTGACACAAATGAATGTTTCTAAACATTCTAATCCCAATTTTTGCAAGCTTATAGTTTAACTAAGTAAATGAAAGCAATAGAACAAAAGCAATTAAAATTAAGTGAATAATCAATGAGACTAACTTGGGGATTTAGCTAGCATATTTAGTTCATAGTCCCTTTCCCAACTCCATTAAGTACAATGAAATCGAATTCCAATGGCTCTCGCCTTAATTCATTAATTACCCAAGCTAATTGTGCAATAATGCCTAATTCAATTTTTAGGCTAAGTTAAAAAATGTCATCTAATAACAAAAACTTAAGTTATTCATTCCCAATCAAATGAATGGTAGCCAATCATACATTCAATTCAAAGAATTAAAGAAGCATAATTGATATTGGAAGAAATCAAATCAAATTTCATTAATTAATGGGGAAGTTCATACATCCTAAATATCAACTAAATACCTAACAAAAAGCTTAGCCAAACATGACTATAACTATAATCAAATTAATGGCAAAACCTAAGCTAAACATCTTTTCAATAGAAGAATAAAAATCAAAGGAAGCTGTAACCTCCTGGAATTGTAGGCTTGAATCCCCTTGACTATAAGTTTTTCACTCTTCAAGGCTCCAACCCTTGCACACTCTAGTGGTGAAAAAGTCTCCACAATAAGCAAAATCCAATAAAAACGAGAAAAGAGGTGTCTTCCAAGTTCTCTTCAGCCACCAAAGTCTTAAAAGATTGCGGAAAAGTGTATGGGAAGAAGATGATGAAGAAGAGGAAAACCGTAGGTTAAAAAAAATATTATATACTTCTAAAGTGTCTTAATTGAAAACTAACGTAGGTTCAAAAAAAAAATTATATACTTCTAAAGAATCTTAATTGAAAACTAACTCTTCAATCTTATTTTTCCTCTTTATAAACCCCCAAAAATAGGCCCTCAACTGATAAAAAATATTCCCAAAGTTCGGGCCCACTTGGTTAAAACAAATCTTTAATCGCATCTAGAGTTTTGTAGGTTCGGCCCTCACCGCGCGCGTGCCAGACAATACCACCAAAAGGCTAGAAAATCATCACGTGCAAGCACTAATTCACTGCTTGCAAGTGCTGATTCCACCTCGTAAGCACCATATTCTAGCTTGTTGAATGGCCTAAAAAATTACCTCTTCTACGACAAAACACTACTCATGCGGTAGATAGCTACTTTTCTCTCTATTTCTCCATCAAAATACTAAAATCAGGCTTGGTTCCCTCAAATTCTATCTTATAACCTATAAACATCAAAACACACATTAAGTACCCATATATAACAATAAATCAATATTAAAAACACAAAATTCAAACACATTAACACACATAAAACTCAACACATCACCTTGCCCAACAAAGATGTTGCCCAAACAATCACCAAGAAGGGGGGGGAGGGGGATGAATTGGTGGGAGATTAAAAAAAATTGCACGATAAGATAATAAAAGAGAGAGAAGGGAGGATTGAGATACGAATTTTATAGAGATTCGGGTGTTAACTAACCCTACTCCTCTCCCCAACTTAGATTGAGTATTAACTAATCCAATCACTTAGATTACAATCTTTGGAGTTTTAACAAGCTCACTCCCAACTAGGTGTTTTGACAAGGCTAACACTCAACCCAAATTTCTCTTGTGTTTTGTGGCTCACACAACAACCAATTCCTTGTAATTTGGCTCACACTACCCAATTTCAAGACAACCCCAAGTGTTTTCAGATTAACACTTGAAATGCAATCAATGAAAGGATTTGAGAAAATAAATTGCAATAGCTTTGGCACTTGTTAAGTTGTTAGTTGTGCTTAAATGGCCTTTTGGTAAGGTATTTATACTGATTACCTACCAATTAGCCATTACAAATGGTGCCATAACTCTTTCTAACGTTCTCTTATAAGTGCATTAAATGCAATCTGCAGAGAGAAGTGTCCCAGTCGAGAACCATGATGTCCCAGTCGGGAAATGCCCAATTTTCATACATGGTAGCTTCTGGTTGGTTGAAATCTCCAACGGCTAGTTTTTGTTCAAGTGTCTTGGTCGGGACTTGCCCGATGATGCCACTGCCAGGAACTTGGGTCTTCTAGGCTTTGAATACGTCCTGATCGGGACTACCCTTCCCGGTCAAGACCTGAGTCTATTTTGACTAAGTATGTTTTGACTTTCTGATGATGTGGCATATTATGGTGGTGTCTCCTCTTCAACAGTCATGTCTTTTTTAATATCCCGCTCGGACCCATACTTTCCCGGTTGGGAACCTAAGTGTCCCGGTCGGGACATTCCATGTCCTAGTCTGCTTTTGCTACTGGAACTTTGAGACACTTTAAGGTAATACTTTCCCGATCTGGATATGGCACTTCCCGGTCTGAACTTGTGTCCCGGTCGGGAGTTCCTTGTCCCGGTTGGGAGTTACACATCTCCATGAAATTCTTGGTTTGTTCAATGAGGAAACCTTAACTAAATGTGCTGAAACTTTGAACACTATCAAAACAACACTCAAAAAGAATGTTAGTAATAATTAATTTGATTGTCAAGATCAAAATAGAGAGCAATCACCCTTTGGTTAACAAAAGGTATACTAATTGGGTTTGATGTTATCAGCTAGCTTTCATATTTATCCATTAGAAGTTAAAGCTTAAGATCCAAGAAATGGTTCCTTCCTTATACAAACATACCAATTTTGTTCACAGTATCTTTGATAGCTCATTTTGATGATCTTAAGGCCCAAATAATCGATACCAGCTATTCTGAAAGTCATACAGACTTTGTTTAGAAATGTTCAAACCCTTTTATGGACTAGACTAGAGTTTTTCATTTCTTTGCTTTTCAAGCAAAATGAAAATATTAATCTTACAAAGGCTACTCATCCTGGAATGAACCCAAAAGATTAAGCCTTAACAGTCCAGGAGTGTTCTCAACTGTTACAATAAGGATTAATTGAGCCAACTAAGTCAAATTGGGTGTGTCAAGCATTCTATGTCAATAAAAGATTAGAACAAGTTAATGGAAAGAAAACACTTGCGATTGATTGTAAGCCTTTAAATCATTTTCTGAAAGATGACAAATTTCCATTACCAAAGATATCATCCTTGTTTACCTTTCTTAAGGATGCAAAGATTTTCTTTAAGTTTGATCTCAAGTCTGGTTTTTGGCAGCTTGGAATTCATGAGGATGAAAGATACAAGATGACTTTTTGAATCCCAAATCATCATTATCAGTGAACAGTCATGCCTTTTGGCCTTAAAGTGGTCCTTTCCTTTTTTTCAAAAGGATATGACACGTATCTATGAGCTAATCTTATCTTCTGCTTTGATATACATATATGATATTCTCCTCTTTTCAAAAGATGACAAAGAGCACTATCAACTTTTAAAAAAGTTTGTAGAGATCACATGTAGATATAGGATAATGCTTTCTGAAAAGAAGATACAAATTAGCATACCCAAAATAGATTTCTTTGGCATGACCTTCAAAGATGGGACTTATTAGCCTTATTCACACATAGGACATGAATTATTAAAGTTCCCTAATACAAACTTATCAGTAAAGAAAGTCCAGTAGTTTCTTAGTGTGGCCAATTATGCTAGGGACTTTATTCAACAATTTACAAAGTGGGCTTATCCTTTGCAGCAACTATTAAAAAAGAAACCTCCACTACGCAAGTGATGAGTATTGGGGAGCAATTCTTTTGGAAGAAAAAATAGGGATTAAACAAATTTAAGCCTATGCAAGTGAAATATTCAAGGACTTTGAATGCCATTATCATTCCACTTTCAAAGAAAATTTAGAATGGTATTAAAAAGTTTGAATTCCACCTAATAGGACACAATTTCCTTATCCTAATGGACTGCTCATCTTTTCAAAAAAATCCTTAAATTTAAAGGAAAATAGGTCACACATTCTCAATTACTTCGGTCGAGTGAATGGTTCTTAAAATTCTTCTTCACAGTTTAACATATAAAAGGAGACCAGAACTTGATCTCAGATCTCTTATCCAGGCCACTTCAAAAATAAATACCCCTTCATCTGATTACTTCAGTTCAAACCATCCCTTTGATCTTTATGGCTAATCTAGTAACTCCAACAATTGATCACAAATATCCTCCAGGATGGTCATTGATCAAAATCATGATTTAGGAACGATAGACTGAAAAAATGGTTTTCGCTCAATACTTAACTATCCGACAGCATGGAAAGACATTTATTCAGCCAGAGGTGTTAAATCCTAAATTTCCATTCATGGAAGTTTTTACACTACCAATTGACGATCCTTTTCCTGATGAAAGTCTCCTTATATTATGGAATTTTTGTTCAATGCACTTCATGGCTATTGAATTCTCTCCATTAAGGTAGTATAATTTATTGAAACCACAGGCATTGCTAGAAAACTCTAGAAGGTTTTTAAGATGGTTCAGACTATTGGGTGTATGGAAGCAATTCTTCTTTAAAGTCCTTCATGACAACTGGAGTGTTGATATTCCAGTAAAAGAGGTTCATACTATTATCTTCCTCAAATGATATGAATATTATTCTTTGTCTGAAGTATACCAAATCTTTCCATACTCTTTATGGAGCAATTGTGACAAGCACCTTATTCAGGTAAGAGAATTTCAGAGAGTAATAGTAGCTAAAAATGCCTACATTCCAAAGTCACTATGGCCTCCTTATGATGAAGATACCCCATAGGAATAAATTCCAACCGAGCACGAAACTCTAAATAGAGAATGAGAAGCAAGCTCATATGGCGATAAAGTCTTCCTATTTTAGTGATTCTACTAGGCCCTCTGCTCCTTGTGGACCACCTTTGTCTAATTCTGCTCTTGTTGGACCCTCATCAATATTTTATGACTCAGCTAATGATGAAGATTATATAAATCTCTCTCCAAGTCATGAACCAATACGTGGAAAGGATTAGAGAATTTTACTTTATTGAGAAGGAAAAAGTGTGTGTGCAATATGCTTGTTGTTTTCTATTGATTGTTTTCTTTTACTTTTGTAAGTGTGGTTGTCATTTTTCTCTTTTGTGTAAATGTTTTGATGAGCTATAAACCTTATCCTCTTTGGCTATTTGTGTATTAGTGGAAATCTGAGGGGTGAATTATACCAACAATATCCCAATTATATAAATTGTAACAATTCAGTACCTCAAAGATTATTTATAATACAAAAGTACCCCAATTATGTATATTGTAACAACTCAGTACCTCAAAGATTATTTGTAACACAAAAATACATCAACTTTTATTTTGTAACAAAATAGTATTTCCATCTTTAACTATTAGTCTCCCTAACATAAGTATGATATGAAATATCCACATCAAATAAATTTTAATAAAAATAAAATTAGTATAATATCTACATCAGATAAATTTCATCTTGCTGACTAGGTATTACAGCTAATTTTGATTTTATTAAAATTTATTTGGGTATTTCATGTCACACTTCAATTAGGAAGACTAAAGAAGTGTTTGAAATTGTTGAGTATTTCAAAAGTAGGTTTTGAATTTTTTGATTTAATTAACTGATTTTTTTAATTTTTTACGAAATGCTTTTTTCAAAACTTAAAAAAATTTAAAAATACAAATATTTTTTCGAAAAGCATTTTTTCCAAATGTAATACCAAACAAGCCCTAATAGCTAAAGATAAAAGTACTATTTAGTTACAAAATAAAATGAGGTACTGAATTATTACAAATTACATAATTTGAACACTTTTGTATTACAAATATTCTTTCAAGTACTGAGTTGTTATGAATTATATAATTGGAGTATTGTCAACATAATTCACCCGAATCTGAGTTATCAGATAAGCTCAATAGTAGTATTGTAAATATTCTATATAAGAAGATCATTTCTCAGTTTGTAAGCAAACTTGAATAACCAATAAAATTATTCTCAAAAATTCTCTCTCAATATGAGTTTTTAATGTACTTCCTTTCTCTAGTCTAGGTTATAAACTCTCCATATATAGTATTATATTTATCATAGATAATAATCATGTTCAGGTGGCCACAAAAAAGTTCATCAATGAAGGATTATTGATGGGAGAGCCTTCAAATTGTTAGGAGGGTCTTCAAGTATCAATTTGATTATCAAATTTTTTCCATGTATTGGTTCATAACTTGGGGAGAAATTCATATTATATTCATCATCTAAGTCATAAAATGTAGATGAGGGTCCAACAGGAGAAGGAAAGACAAAGGTAATCCAGAAGGAGCAGAGGACCCAACCGAATCATCATGATTTAATATTGATGAGTTCAATTATTAATAATCACATACATGGTACGTACATAATTGGGAATAGGAAGGAACAGATAAAATGATCATAAAGTATTTATTATCTATTTTATATATGACTTTTAATAATTGACAATTAGTAATTTAAAATATGGGCAAAATAATAGTAAAATACTTACTATCTCTATTTTATAAATGAGTCTTAATAATGTACAAATTAGTATTCTTCACATGAGTTATAATACGAATACAATGTCTAATAATCACATATAATGCATAGAAAGACAAGCAAAATGACTGCAAAGTACTTATTACATTTATTTTGTATATGACTCTTAATATTTGAGATAAACATGTACTCCCATTCCAAATATCAGTAGTATTAGAACTTTATCTATGAACAAGAGTTCCAATAGTATTGAAATGAAATTAGCTTATTAAAACTATTGTGACATTATATGTAACTCTATATTTAGCTCAAACATTTATTAGTTATATTAACATTTCAAATAAAACAGAATAAATTAATAAAAAATAAAAAAATTATATAAAAACTAAATTGTGATTAATAATGAGACAAATATCTAATAATCACGTGTAAAATATATTAATGAAAAACTAGTCTTTCTAAAAGAGAGTAATCTAACTATTTTATATTTATAATTATGCATATTAAATAATATTTGTAATTTTCATAAAAAAGTTTTAAACAACAAATAAAACAGAGTGAAGAGGGTAATTTAAATGGAAGAACACGATTTATTTTTTAGATAGTTTCCAATATTAATCTCATGATTAGTTAATAAATAAAAAAAATTTATTTCTTCTAATTTTTAGATTTTTCACCCATCACTAATCAATTAGCAGTTGAATAGTATTAGATAATGTTTAAAGAAAAGATATCATTAGCATTCCTCTTCGATTAGATAACAAAATACAAAAAAAAAAACACCCTATAAAAAGATAGAAGCATACTGGAGAAAATAATAAATTAAAAAGAAAATGAGCCTATTGGAGAGGATAACAAATTAAAAACAAAATTATTTTTGATAATCAGATGATTATATATTTGCATCTTAATAATGTAGATAATTATTTCAAAAATAGTGTTCATCAATACATCTATTGTATTAAGACATAAAAAAAATATTAGTATGTTATGTTTTAAGAGTTAAAACGTTAGACATCATTAGTTCAAAAGTAAAATATAATAAGACTCTATATTGGTATAATTTCCTTTTTATTATTGTAAAATTCGATGTATTCGACTGATTATTCTTTGGAACAAAATGTTAAGACTTGTAACAGTTTCCAATTGCAATTAATAAAGAAAAAATAGAATAAGATAGTTGAATTCAATTATAGAAAAAGAAAAATAGAATTATAATTCATTGT
>CATIWF010035371.1:0-48911 GCA_949630135.1 Balakata baccata
AGGAGAACTAAATACTGCCATTATTGGTCTTGGCGATGATGGAGGCTATGGGGGTGGCTGGGTTCCTCTTGTTGCTCTTAAGAAGGTCCTAAGGGGTATTCTTAAGTACCTTGGAGTGCTTTGGCTATTTGCCCAATTGCCTGATCTTCTAAAAGAAATCCTAGGATCAATATTGAAGGACAATGAAGGTGCGCTCTTGAATTTGGACCAGGAACAGCCGGCCTTGCGCTTCTTTGTAGGGTAAGATAGCAAGAGAACTTTCTTCAAAAATCCCGTTTAAACCTTAACCAGCAAAGGAGATATCCAATCTCCTTGTACTATTTTCTGCAATTTATTTTGAACTTTGATCTGATTTTCTGAAAGTGTGTTGCTGTTAGTGGGGTTTGTATATAATATGGAGACTTGCTTCTTGAACATTTTAGTTAGTAGTTTGTACTAAATATTTTAAGGCATTAACATGCTTGTGATATACGAGTTTAATTGCATGTCTTTCTGCAGGGGTTATGTTTTTGCTGTAAGTGTCCACAGAGTTCAACTTCTTCTCCAGGTACTCAGTGTTAAGCGCTTTCATCACCAACAGCAGCAACAACAACAACAAAACTCGGTGACTTCTCAAGAAGAATTAACTCAAGCAGAAATAGGAGAAATATGTGACTATTTCAGTCGCCGTGTGGCATCAGAGCCCTATGATGCATCTCGTGTTGCATCGTTCATTACCCTTCTCACTTTGCCTATATCAGTATTAAGAGAATTTCTGAAATTGATAGCTTGGAAGAAAGGATTGACTCAGGTGCAAGGTGGAGAAATAGCTCCTGGACAAAGGCCTCGTATCGAGCTATGCCTTGAAAATCATACTGGGTTACATGACAATGAGAACTCTGAGAATTCTTCTACAGCAAAAAGCAATATTCATTATGACCGGCCTCATAATTCTGTTGATTTTGCACTGACTGTTGTTCTTGATCCTGCTCATATACCTCATGTCAATGCGGCCGGTGGTGCTGCTTGGTTGCCTTATTGTGTTTCAGTGAGGTTGAGATATTCTTTTGGTGAAAACACTAATGTGGCATTTCTTGGCGTGGAAGGAAGCCATGGAGGCCGGGCTTGCTGGTTGCATGTTGAGGACTGGGAAAAATGTAAACAGAGAGTAATCCGAACTGTGGAAGTAAATGGAAGCTCGACAGGAGATGTTGCTCAAGGAAGGTTGAGAGTGGTTGCAGATAGTGTTCAAAGAACACTACAGCTGTGCCTCCAAGGGATGAGGGAGGGCGGCGGAGTTACTGGGAGTTCTGGGGCAACATGATTATTCTCTGCTGGTTGCATAGGTCTTTTCAATTACTTGACGGTAGATTTTTTGCTCTGTTGTGTAGATTTGTCTCAGGCTTTGCCAATTCTTGGAGCCACCATTTTTGTTGCGGGAGGGATTCCCATTTATGGTCATGTGATGGGAAATCACTGCAAGATTTCATTAGAAGGTTTGTGCAGGGAACATGTCCAGGGCTTTCTTCTATTTGTATTAGCTAATCTAATCCTCTTGATGACTAGGATGTATAATAATTTAATAATTTTGAATATAAGGGTATTGCAGTTGTGGTTTTCGTTTGTACAGAAATCACACTTGGTGAGTGGACAAATGTTATGAAAAAGAAAAAGGATGACTGTAATTGTTGTCCAGGGCTATATTTTTCCTTTTCCTAGTCACTATTTATCATAGAACCGCTTATGAGTTCTACCAGCCTGCGAAAACCACTTCAACTGCCCTGGATGGTTTTTTCTGTCCCCGACTTGTATTTCTTGTGGGTTGAGAGGTCTTTTCCTTCCAGAAAATTTTCCATTCTGCTTTATCTTCCATATATTCTCAACCAGAAAAGTGGTAAATGAAATGATTATCACTATAAATTGATCCCTGAACCAAGTTAAAATTTATATTGAAAAAGTACTCAAGATGATAATATTATTTAAGATGAATTCATTTTATATGCACTATTACAATATTTCATCATCGCTAATGATTATTTTGCAAGTTACCTCTTCTATTATGAATGGCATCACGCACCAAAAGATGGATGATTGCACATTACAGGATGGGGAGCCCGATGTTCGTACCAAAATGGTGGCAGAAATCGTTTTAGCACAGGTCATTTAACCGCCAGAGCGTTCATCAGAAGCCAATGAGCAATTCTGCAGTGCTGCTCATTTGAGACTCAGTAGAAGCAGGCAAAAGTGAAGTGATCTACAGCATAAACACAAAAGGAAATAGCAATCTTGAACTTCAGTAGGAATCTACAATATGAGATGAAATTCTCCATCTGGTACAATTTTCCTTGAGAATCTAATGCTGTATATCTCATGAGGTTTTTCTACCTTATCCGGAAGCCCACTTGCACGTATGATATATTTGGCTGGAACTGACTCCTGCTAATCATTTTTAGCAGCTTTGGTTCCTGGGCATCTTCATCCATAGCAAAACTTTGTACCTTTAGTCAGCACCAAAATTAAGCATCGAGGATGACGAACACACTGATGAACACTGACAGCAACCAGTGGAGCACTCCACTTACTTCTACTCATCCAAGTCCTCATTTATTCACCAGAAAACAGTATCTTCCAAATGTTATTATAGCTTAAACAACACAGGTTAACATGGTGATACCTTATCAAGCGGCAGGCAGAGAGTATCTATAAAGTGCTGCTGTATCTTATACAGTTGGAAGGAGATCAAAAGTGCAAACTTCTTTTAAGATGCATCCTGTAGAGGATCTATACATTCAAGAGCAAAATCAATTCCTAACTTCAGTTCCCATGTCATACAGTTTAAAATGAACTTTACTTCCATCAATCTTGGGTGCCACTTATCTGCAGCCAGAAAATTGTGAATCATTCCATCAATAACCACACTACTACAACCAGCAGTCTTCTTCACTCCTCTGGTTTCCATGGCCTTCCTAATCTTGTCAGAATAGCTCCACCTCCCAGTTGCAGCATATATGTTAGACAACAACATGTATCCACCCTCTTCCTCAGGTTCTAACTTTAGAAGCTCAGTCATAGCTATCTCAGCCATTTCCACATCTCCCTGAGCTCGACAAGAGTTCAGTATTGACCCCCAGATAGATCGACTAGGTTTAATTGGCATCCTCTCAATGACATCTTTTGCATCAACCAACCTACCTGATCGCCCTAAAAGATCCACCAAACACCCATAGTGTTCAACCCTTGGTTCAATGCCATAATCTTTCATAGAATTGAATACCTTATACCCTTGATCTAAAAGTCCACAATGACTACATGCTGTAAGAACAGAAACAAATGTCACCTCATTAGGAGTTGCATCTTCTTGCATCTCAAAGAACAGCTCCAACGCTTTACTTCCAAAGCCATGGAAAGCAAATCCTGTTATCATTGTCGTCCATAATATGACATCTTTTTTAGTTATTTCCTTGAAAACTAAGAAAGCCCTCTCAATACTTCCACATTTGCAATACATGTCAATCAATGCAGAACCCAAAAGAGCATCTATTTTCATATGCCTTCTAATTACCCAGCCATGAGCCCACCTCCCTTGATCCAGAGCTCCAATTTCTGCAGCAGCTGAGACCAAGCTAACCACTGTGATAATGTCAGGTGTAACATTCTCCACCACCATATCATGGAATAAATTTCTCACCATTGTAGAATCACCTTCACCAGCATATCCAGCAATTAAAGAATTCCAAGACACGAGATCCCTTTTAGGCATTTGAATGAAAAATGTGCATGCAAGGTCTAAATCACCTGCCTTGGCACATCCTGCAATCATGGTGTTCCATGAAACAACATCCTTCTCAGTCAATGCAGAAAATGTCCTCTGGGCATAATCCAACTCTTGGCACTTTACATACATATCCAGGAGAGCATTACGTAAGATCAGATTTGTCAGTGTAATGGACTTCCTCCTTTCTATCCATGCATGAACAGCCTTCCCAAATCGTGCCTCTCCCAATTGACCATAAGAAACAAGGAGACCTGACATGGTAAACTCATCAGGTTCAAGGCCTAAAGCCAACATGTCATGGAGCAGTTGTATGGCTTCTAAACCACACCCTTTCTTAGCATAATTAGTGATCATAATATTGAATGAAACAACATCTGGAGATGGCATCTGTTCAAATACCTTATATGCAAGACAAAATAGTTCATTTTCTAAGTATATTTTTATAAGGGAATTTTGCAGATATCTATAGGCTGACAAACCCAAAACAACTGAATGGCAATGAATTTGCTTCACTTCTGATATATATTTGGCAGCAGGTAGTAGGTTAAGCAGCGTGTATTTATCTGGCTCAACGCTAGAGCTCAGCATAGAATTATATACAACGAAACTTCGATTATTCGCCAAGGACAGTGCAGAAATCATGGCATTGTAAATATACAGGTTGGGATGAGGAGTAAAGCGATTAAAAAGAATTAAAGCCATATCTAAGTTCTCTGGGTGTGAAACTGCAGAGAAAAAAATGAGTCTACTCATAGGAAATGTTTGGCCAATCAGATTGCTTTTCATCATCTGACCCAAGATCTGTTTGAAGTGATCCCTGGTAGTGCTTTTCTCAAGCAAAAGAAGGGATGGGTGATTAAGTTCAAGGGATACTGTTGGATCCCATTTGGTTGTCTTGCTTGTTGTAGTTCTAAAAGATCTAATACCCCGCCTGTAATGATACATTGATAAAATGCACCAGAAGTTCAAATGTGTATATAATAAACAACTGCAACACTTCTTCCAGGGTCAGAATATTTCTGTCTTATATTCAGCATAGCTAAGTCGAAATATTAAGACTATCATCAGTTCCCAACAAGTGTAATAATTTAATGATTCATGAAGAGTAGTATGGTGAACTCCAGAGTCACCCTCGCCAATAGACCAAAGAAGACATTAAGCACTGTCCCACAGCCAAAAGCCTGTAAATGTTCACTGACCTCATTCCTTTATTAAGGCGCATATCACTGGGTTGAAAACTTCAGGGAGGACCAACATCTCTGTTTAACTTTTGGAACTGGTAGATTCGTGCCTGGGACAGTTCTGCAACCCTTCTGCTAAAAGTAGAAAATCTCTGTTATAGTTTAAATGGGATCTTTTTTTAAGAAATTGAAACGTGAAAACCCAGTCCAGCTTGCAAAGCAACATTCTGCCTCATACACTCAAAAAGAATTTTCCTTCTTTATTTTTCCTTTCACGTTTGGTGCTAAATAAATCATCAATTGATAAAACAAGAGAATATGCAAATAGCACCCTAATCACGAAGCCAATCATATCAAAATGGAACAAAAGCATACAACTTTTTAAGTTTGAAACCAGAGATCCTATAAATTACAAGCAAATAAGTGAACTTCAAAATTTTAGATATACCCAATTATAAAATCTGAGTAACCAGTCATCAACCAAAATAGAAGAGCCCATTACCAGTCATCAACCAAAATACAAGAGCCCATTGGTAAAGAATTATTGAAGAAAGATAAAAACCCTATCTTGAAGATTCCAGTATGAAAGGAAAACACTACCCCAAGAAGTGTGCTTTCTTCCACCCAGTCGACATTGAAGTACGGCCCAAATCATGATTCTTCAGTAGTTCAGAGATCGAGTTTCGAGTCTTTGCTTTTTAACAAAAATGAAAAAAAATGTCTAAAATTTACCAAAATATTAGCCTAAAGTTTTTTTTTTTCAAAAATAAAAAAAGAGCTATTTTTTTTCCGAAATATATAAATACTGAAAATATTATAAAAATAGCGAGATTTAACTCAAAAATTTATTAATAAATTAATAAAATTTAAAATTATACTATATTTATTCAAGAATACCTAATATTAATTAAAATTTATATAAAATTTATTCTAAATTTACTTATAAATTTACAAGAAAATTAATCAAATTTGATATTACTCAATAAAATTTACTAAATGTTTACTTAAATTTACCAAATATTTATCTAAAATTTACCATAGATTTACTAAAGTATACCTAAAATTTACTAAAAATTTATTCAAAATTTCACAAATGTTTACTAAAGATATACCAAAAAATTTACCAAAAATTTACTAAAAGTTTATCTAATATTTATCTAAAATTAACAAAAAATCTAGCAAAAAGTTTACCAAAGGAAATAATTTTAATTAAATTAATTAAATATAAAATTACATATTTCTTTTGATAATTAAAGTTTATCCAATAAAAAAAAAGTATGCATAAACACATTTGATGATCATGCAAGTTAATGAAATTATTAATCCATGTTCAAAGATGGAAAAAAGTTATTTTTTTCAATTAAACGAAATATTTTAAAAAAATTAATAAAAATAAAAATAGAAAAGATGAAAATAAAAACATAGAATAAATGCCAAAGTGTAAAATCCTCTTTCTAAAATTGCATAAGGTAGTCTAGTCTCAACTCTTAAGTATGTTTTTTTTTCATAAATATATATAGAACAAATTATAGAAAATTTTTCTGAGATTTCAAAAATTATAGTCAGAAACAATTTTTTTAAAAATTAATAGTGCACCAAAAAACTAATAGTGCACCACTGTTGTTGTTTGATAAAAATACAATTTAAGATAACATTTAGGAAGAATGTAGTTTGAACATATTAGATATTATGCTGTACAAACCTTAAACTCTTGTAAAATATTATTATATTGTACATAAAACCTAAAAAATTAAAAAAAAAAACATATAAAAAATCATGCAGTCTTTTGATCTGCAATGATTGAAATTTATACAATATCAAATAAGTGGGCATTATCTCAAATAAGTGGAGGAACATTGTTAATTTTTTTAAAAGTTTGTTTCTAATTGTAATTTATTGAAACTTCGAGGAGTTGTATGGAATTTGCTTATATATATATATATATACACCATTTTATTTTATTTTTCTTAGAAAATTCACCATTTTATCTTAAAAAATCTAATACCCGCTTGAACTTTTCGATATTTGAATTTATAAATTTAATACATTTTAAAATTTGCATGCATTGTGAAAGTCTCAATTTTGAGCCTCCAAACCGATATTATACTACTTTCTTTTTATCTAATATCAAAAACGTCAGTTAAATTTATTTAGTATTTTCACATATGAAAATTATAAAAAATTTTAAGTTCAAATCTACTTGTAACTATTCACTAATATTTATAAATGTTATCCTCGCATTATGTCGAATATATATATAATACTAGTACGTTATCCTCGCGTTATGTCGAATATTTTTATGAGATATATTTTGTTATCTCTTAAAGAACAGAGAATGAAATCTAAACTAAAAATTAAATTAATTAAATTAGTTAATAGATAGAATAAATGTTGTAAAAATCGGTTCGGCCGGTTCAACCAGAAATCGGGCCTTTTTACTCTCAAATCCTGAAGAAAAACAAACTAGCGGAAAAATTGGTGACCCGGTCAGTTCAATTGGAAACCGAATAGATTTGACCTGTTTTTTTGGTTTTTTTTAATTTTTTGCAAAAAAATAATTATTAAATGTGATCCAACATAACCAATTCAACTAGTTTAATTAAAAAATTGATTCAAAAACTAGATAAATTAACCACAAACTAGTCAAACTGGTTAAAGTAAATATATTTTTGAAGGGTTAACCCATCATTATTTATAAAATGTTATGTCATCTTCCTTTTTACTTTTTTTATATGTGAAATTGTTTACTTCTTTTAATATTTCTTTTCTTAGTTCCTTTTTACAATTTGATATTTTTAACTGCTTGTATTTTCAAGTTATACTTTACCTTTATATTTAATAATTAATTAAATATTTAGTTGTATAAATATATAAAATATGATTTTTCTTTGAAAAAATTGAGACACGTTATATTAGTCTTGTACACTATAAATAACCTCAAACAACTTATATTCTATTTTTATTATGCATGAGACATATTATGTTTTATTATATATGAAATATATTATATTTTATGAAAATATTATATAGAGTGGTTTGACTCCAGTTCGATCTTAAACTTGTGATTTGTTGTTTTTTCGATTCATTAACTGAGCCGATTTTTACAATGTTGGATAGAATATATAATGGAAAAAAAATTAATAGATATATATTTAATTTGTGAAAAATAGTTAATTCGGTATTAGAATTGAGAAAAAAAAATTATTTCATAAATTAGATTGAAAATGACAAAATTTTAATAGATTAAGGATTAAAAAAATTTCAAAAACCAATTTAACGAAATTTAAGTGCCACCTAAGTTCACATGTCCGTATTAAGAGTAAAATTTTATTAATAGATCTAGGATTTACAAAGAATCAAATAACTCTACAAAAATATATTGGGAAAAAATTAACCTTTTATAAAAAATTTTACCAATTTAAGGCAAAACTAAAATAATTTTTCAGGTAGCCAATCATTATAATTTGACAAAAAATATTATCCACTTAATTTCAATTGATTTAATATGTTTTATAAGTTTCATTTAAAATTATTAATCTAGTACATAAAAATATAATTTCTCTTCCAATGTGTTAATAGGTTTTAATTTTAAATATTAGATTAATTACTTTTTAACAATTAAATACACTAACATTCAAATCATAATTTATTCTATATAACAATATTTTCATTTTTGCTATGAAAAAAAAAATGATAATATAACTTTTAAATGTCTGTTATACTTTTTTTTATATAATTAAAATAATAAGAAATTATTAATTTTATAGGTTTTTTATTTTAATTTAATTAAGTCTTTTTTTATCATTCTCAACTGTTAATTTTAAAAAAATATATAATTTAAAATTTTCATATAAATCTAATTAAATATATTATTATTCGAAATTTGTAACAAAAAGTGTATTATTATTATTATTATTATTATTATTACAATTTAGGTAAATTCTTACTTAACATTAGGTAACTGAATAAAAATAAAATTAGCATTAATATAGTTTATTCATTATAAACAACACAGTCCAATAAACTTGTTTAAGATAAATTGGTTAAATATTGATTTGGACCGAATAATATATTAGTAAATAAATTAGTTGATATTGGTCCACTCCGAATTTTTTATGGCTCAACATTTTTCGTGAAAAAATATGAATAGTTTTATTTATAATATTTATTATTAATAAAATTGGAATATACCTTTTTTATTAAAATTTTTTTAAGCATCCTTTTTTACTTTTTTTTAACTTAATTTTTTTTAGCTTTTTTCTTTTATTCTTAACCTATTTTATTATATTTTCTCTCTTTATATAATTATACTAATTACAATAGATAAAGTAAGAAAATTATTGACCTGAATAAAAAAATGGATTAAATTTATAAAAAAATTATCGTGATGTATATTAATTTTTCACATAAAAAAGTATTCATGTCTAATTTATTTAAAATTAATTTTTTAATCTGATTAACTTTTTTAATATATTTCGTAATTTGAAAATCTAATTTTAATTATGTAGGAAGATTATAAATATTCAAATTCTTAAATTTAATTTAATATAAATTAAATTGAATATTAATTAAAAATGGATTTAATTATTATTATATTAAATAAATATATTATTACTTAAATATAATATTAATATAAAATAAATATATAAAAATAAATATATAATATTAATTAAATGTAAAAAGCAAAAATGTCACTAAAACTATAGATTGCAGATGATAAGGACAAAAATATCACTAAAAAGTGTAGAGTTAGAAATGGATTTAGGCAATGTGTAAGTCAGAAATAATAATGGACTTCTTAGATTCATTGGACATGAAGAAGTATCCATATCTAATTTATTTAAAATTAATTGTAAATTTGAATATTTTTTTAACATAATTTGAAAATCTAATTTCAATTAGGTAGGACGATTATAGTTTTAGTTTTAATAAAAAATTCTATATGAATTATACATGAAAATTATTTTAAATTTTAGATATTTTTGATATGAGGATGAGAAATTTGAAAAATAAAATTTGATTGATATGAGGAAGAAAAATTTGATGAACAAAATTTAATCAAAGTTCAAAAAAGCTTTAATACAAATTTCTATATGAATTAAACATGAAAATTAGTTTAAATTTTAAATATTTTTGACATGAGGAAAAAAATTTGAAAAATAAAATTTAATCAAAATTTAAAAAAATTAAATATTTTTTTACATGATGATAAGAACAAAAACGTCACTAAGAGTGTAAAACTGAAAATGAGCTTAGAAAATATGTAAGTCAGAAGTAATAATAAACTTTTTAAATTCACAAATTCACCAGCCCATTTGTCTTTTTTTTTTTCCCACTTTGATTAGTACAAAACGATGTCATTCTATTTTGTAGTGGATCGATATCATTTTGTTGGCGGGAGTTCAAAAAAAAGAAGTCAAAACGGTGTGTTTTGCTCTATGGACAAAACGATGTCGTTTCACTTCAATTGATTGCAAAAAAAATAAGACGTGGGAGCAAAACAAATGATCACAAAAAATAATAAGACGAGCAAAACCGGGAGGACATTGTAATAGCTAGAGTGCCTCCGCCTTGCCTTTTATATATAGTAATTGATGTTGCCATTAGAACACAGGATCACTTATGGACAGATGAGCCACAAGGGGCAATCAATAGCATCAAGAACTGGCCACTTATGGGAGACCAATTGATGTCGCCCGCCGCTCCTCTCCCAAATATTGAGAAAAAGGGGCACACCATATGAACATTCTGAAGAAATATAATTACTTTTGTCAAACCCTGAAGCTTCCAACATAGCTTTTATAAGACAACCAAACTACTGTTATTCTGTTTATCTCTTTCCACTTGCATACAAATTTCTTCAACTACATCATACACACATTACCCATTGATCCCTTTTCAGTGGTCCTACATTTTCCACTATCTAAAAGCCAAATGAAAGAGAGTTCTCAGCACTAATATTTTTGGTCATTCTCCACTAACCCCACCACCACTACCACCCAGATATTAAAAATTTTACTCCAACATCAAATGGAGCATTTTCTTGAATATTTTGGCTTTTGCCTTGACTACACCATTATATCATCAAGTGCCCGTGATTTTCTTCCTAGCCATGAAAATGACTCCTTTGACAAAACTGGGAAAAAGAGAATGAACAGTTGCACTGACTCTTTCTAATGAGTAAGAAACATCAACTAAGCGTTGCTGTAAACATGACTACAGTGAGACTTGGGACCCAGCTGCTTGATGGCAAGATTGATCAGCACATGACGCTGCTCAGTTCTTGATTAGGCTTATGATGGGGCATTTGATTCAGGCTTGATGATCGAGGGTGGATCCGGTGGGTGTGTTCGAAAGATTGCTGAAGCAAGGGATGTAGGCATGATGCAAAGTGCCTTGGACTGAAGAAATTGCATTGCAGCCCCAACGTCTTCTTCCATCAACTTTGCTACTTGTTGCTCAGTGCCATCATTTGACCACTTCTCCCAAGCTGGTTGATTTGTTCCTCCTTCAATGCTCTCTCCCTTGAACCATGTTCAACTAATAATTTAATAGATTGTACAAAAATTTGTGTGCAAAAGTACTATATGGACTTGTATGCTCACAAAAGATTGAATATTCTTAATCACAATTCTTTCAATTTTACTACCTCAACTGATGATACCGGTACATCAGCTACAAGCTGGGCCACCGCACCAGCTGCACCCAGTCTACTCATGCTCAATACCTGTTTAATTGATGGATATGAAAGCAAAACAATCCAAAACCAAGAAAAATAATATGTAATTGCACTTCAAAAGTGAGAAAGGAACATCAGTGGTACAGCACATATCCAATTGTATTCTTAATCAATAATGACTTTTGACTACAGAAAGAAATTCTGACACCAGATAGTGTCATTTTCAGGGCAGACATCTTAACTAATTTATTTAAGATATGCTTAAAGGTCTTCAATTATGCCTGCATTATTCAATAGGAGAGGCCCCAACCATGATACGGGGACCTACTAAAGACTTTTGAAAGCATTGTAAGTTACTTCTTTTAGATGGCCACGAAAAGCCGTATTAATTCTTTAACAAGAAATATCATACCAGAGAAAAAAATATTTATTGTTTATTTTTTTTATTTTATTAATGGTAAATACTTTCAGAAAATATAGGAATATAATAATCTTCCAATAGATCTTGAATCTGTTGGGACTTTTAAATTTCAGTACCTTCACTTGGAGCCTCAGAAACTTCACGTAGTCCACAATTTCATCTAACATGGCTGCTCTATCAGTCTGCATTGGAATTTAGAGTATATTAGCGTGTGTAATTTCAATCCTAGTGCAGGTATTGAACGGTAAACTGGTTTAAGAGAAGGAAACCAACAGCTAGGGGTTGTATGTGCATCATGCTAAGGTGGTGAGATCCAAAAAGATTGAAGTCTAGCACTAAACATTACGATTTGAATAATAAACTCATAGATGTCAGGTAAACATTTCTTCATGATGAATTTAACTGCTAAGTAACTTCCGATGCAGACTATTAAAACTTGAATTCTGCAGAAAGTAATAGCCTGCCACAAATTTAATGATAAAGGTAACTGCTAAAAAAAAAATGTGAACCTTGTTGGCAGTGGGAACTAACTCCTGCAAAGCCTTCATTCTCTCTGCAATCCGCTCCCTGCGCAACTGTAACCAGAAGAGAAAAATCAAAAGCTGCTAGAAAAACAATCACGAAGAATTGTTGAAAGAGTTGCACATATTGCACAATTGAGTAGTATTTTCTTAAAGCCTCACCAGATATTGAAACCTCAATATAAATCTCTTATAGGCAAGGAATCTACTAGAGGAGTTTTCAGTGAACTATAGCTAGCATAAATAAAAATGTATTTCGAACTTGCAAATTACACGTACTCCTGATGTGCACTAAGAATACGTGTGCCTCAATTCTCTGTCACGAGAAACCATAGGCCTCAACCTTTGTGAATTGCATGCTTGTTGACTTTCACATGCTTAGTCACAAATCAAATTTCATTGTCAGTGAAATATGGAATTCTATAAGATTTTTTGACACTGAAGCCATGTTATAAAAAATTCAAGAATAGAAAAGTGCTCAAACCCTTCTATTTCTTTTAACATCAATTGCTATACAGCAGCAAGATAAACTTCAAAATGTCACTTGTCAATTTAGTAAATTATCTATCTCCACTGAGAGGTCAGTTATTGTACCATTTGAGAGGGCATTTTCCACAAAAAAAACCATACATTTAGGAGTTTTCTAAGAATTACAAAAAAAAGTTTACCCGCTCAGCAATACTGTGGGGATCTGTGGCTTGTCCTCGTCTTGCTCGAACCCTTGGCCGAATAGCAGGTGGCTGTGATACAGCGGAAATTGCTCCTGGTGTTGGCTGGCCATGAAATGCCTGCAATGGAATTGGATGAGATTTAGTCACAGAATGCAGTGCCAAAGGAAAGAAGAAGAAAGAAAATATGAATCAAGAAATACACATTAAAATTCCTTAAGCACAGAAGTAGCCTCAAAACTATCATGATACAAAGTGCTTGTAGATAAATTGCCGCTGGCAAAAGAATGAAGATAACATAAACTAAAATTTGCAGCCAAAGACTCGTTTAAGAATAACACTCCAAAACCAAACTACTTAGATTTAAATCCTCTTCATTAATTCACACACTCAGTACCACAAGTCAGTTCAATACATAATATTTTTTTTCCAGTTTTTATCCATCAGTTAGATCCCACGTTCAATGAAAAAGGACACACCATGGTTCATCTAACATGCTTAACTTTCTAACATTACAAAACTCTGGATATTGTTAAAAATGATTTTGCATCTCTAGCTAAAATTTCATCAGCAAATGGTAGAATCAAAATTTAAGATAAGGAAAATGCTGCTTATTTTGGAGCTTACTACCATTTTTACTATGGCAATGTGATATTTATAATAATTATGCATCCATAAACTTCTTTAAGACACATCAGGCAATATAAAAAAACTATGGTACATAAGAAGAGGGAGGGAAAGAGTTAAGGCCAACAATATTCAATGATTCAATCAAATTTGTAGTTTTATGGCACATAATCATGCCGGAAAACCAGCAAACTGGATTAGAAATCAGCTTCAGCTTTTGGCCAAGACCATTATCCTAAAAGGTTGCCATAGAACATATAGGCGTTATCCAGACGTGCTAAAGCTATTACAGTAGCGCGTAGCAATACTCCTCTTTCTACCAAATTGACAAAGATTGCCACTATAAATGCGGAGAGAGACCGTCCGCACGTTTGGAAAACTTCGCACGTGTACTACTATTCTATGTGTCATCGCTCTCAAATCAAACCCCTTTCTATAGTCCCACGCTAGTTCACAGAGCGTGCAATTCACAAACAGCCAAAAGGCGAGTTTCTATGATTTATTCCTATTTACACTATCACCATCCATAAAGGAAAACTAGAAATAAATTGTGAATTACCAAAAATAACTTTTCAAAACATTAGTCCATGGACTAGGATATATGAGAAAAATACCATCTCAGGGAAGGATATTTTAGACCAGAGAACCAATTTTTACCTGGTGGAGCTGAGGTGGAGGTGGTGCTGGTGCTGCTGAAGGCCGGAGCGTCTGAGTTTGCAACTGTCCAAACGTTGGGAACAAACTTGCCATGTGCACAGAATCTCGCTCCTGCAGAAAGAACACCAAGTACATATATCACATATTTTGACCAAAGTACCCTTCTAATCATCATTATTTTACATATACTGCCCATCAGCAAACACCCTGCATAATTTCCAAGTATCCTATGATATATCTGAACCTGAATTATATGTAGTTCATGAGTTTGAAGAAATAATTTGTAAGAAATAATTGAGGAGAGAAAAAGAAACAAGGATAGAAGCAAATGCCTACCTGAGTTAGTGAAAGCTAAAAGAATAATAACACCATACTGTTTTCCCACAGTTGGAAGAAAATGAAAATGTTCTCTAAAATGGCAGACAAATTCATTCAAAGTGTTTCAACTTCTAAAGAAATCCAGAACCGACAACCCACATGCCTATGCTACCCACAAACCAAAATCCACAACATGACAACCCAAAATGCTTTGTCCTAACACTAAAAACAAACACAAAACTCCAATTGAAAACCTACACAGGAAGAAAACAGAAGACTTGGGGGAAAAAAAAGAAAAGAACTTACATTAATTCCAGAAGTTGTAGAAGATGAAGAAGCATTGTGATTGTTATTATGATCATTGTCCAAAGCACCATCGTCCTCTTGCCGCCTCAGGAACCCATGATGCTCTAAGTTGAGCCCTAAAGGCATCATTCCCATATTATTAGTCCTCAACCCAGCACCCCCACTAGTAGAACCCAACTGTAAACCCATCATAGGCATGGTGGATCCCACAACCTCACCTCCACCTCCACCACTGCTACCACCACCTCCCCCACCATACCCTGGCTGCACTGCCAAGATCTGCTCAAAGAAATCATCTCCTAATCCTTCAGGTGGGGGATTACCTGCCATGCAAATAAAGCAAAAAAATTAGTAAAGGCTTCTCCTTTAGTGTGTTATATATATGGAAACGCAAAAAGATTTATTTTTTTGTTGTGCTTAATTAGCAGACGAAAAGCGAATGTGAAGAGTGTTGTTTTGTTTTGTTATAAGCTGAATTAGAGACAAGGGAAGGGAATACGAAGACGGAAGGACATAGAGATATATGTAAAACCCAAGAAGAAGAAGTGTTGGTGAACTGGGTGGCAGATCCGGAGCCCAATAACCCGGAAAGTGAATTGTGGATTCCAAGATAGGTTTTGGGTAATTGGGTATGGGGGGGGCTGCTCTTATTCTCAAAGTTATTTTGTTTGGTGAGAGAGGAAGAGAGAGAAAAGGTCTGAAAAGGCTGTGCGATTTTGTTGGTTTGTTTTTATGGGTTTTGGCTTTTGGGTCTGACTTATTACTGAGTTGTGAGCAGAATCAGCTGCGTTTTCTGATATTCGGGTTAAAACTTAAAAACTTGAAAAAGGGAGAGTTGAGAGTGAGACCTGAAGGAATGGGAAACTAATTTTTTGAAGTGCGCGCTGTCCACTGTGTTATACTTGTGGTTAACTGGAAACTGCTTACCCCTACGCGCTTAGAGTGGCCGTCACTGTAGCTGACCATTGTTTTTTAATTTTACAATACATAATCTTCTCATATTACCTATTAAATTATTAATTTTTAATTTCCTCATTTATTTTCAACAAATAATATTAAAAATTAATAATTTTATAATTTTAAATCTATAAATATAAATTACATCATGTACCTATAAAAATCATTTCTATTTATATTTAGATAATTTTATGCATTCTAACAGTTTTTATATCTTTCTCATTATAACATCTCAAACAGCTTTTCTATTTCTTTTTTTACTTCTATTTAGAAAATTTTATGTTTTCCAACAGTCTCCATATTTTCTTATTTATTTATCGCACTTCTTATAACTTATATTTTTTATGCTCAGATTTAACAGTCACAAAAAGCTCCTAAGTAATATTCTATTATTTATTTCTCTCTCTCTCTTTCCTTTTTTTTTATCTTATTATCTTTCTTCATTTTTTTCTAGATAGTTATATTAATTAAAAATTAAAATAGAAAATGAATTAATGAATATTATTCTAGTACATACAATTTTTAAGACAAATTAAAATAGAAAGTGAATTTTTTATAATATAATAGAGAGTGGAATAGAGAGCATTACTGAGGATGCTCTTACTTAGGCCATTTTCAACTCATAATACCATTTTGATATAAATTTTACACTAAAATGGTGCAGCTACAATAAATTTATTTTGAACTTATAACACCATTTTTTACGCCAAAATTAATATTCTATATTTATATATTATTTATTCTTATTTTTTATTACTTTGATTCAATTTAACTAATTTAGAAAATAAACCCTAATTTTTGTTTTTTTTAATATATTCATCTAATACTATTTATTTATATTTAAAAGTAAAAATTAGTTTTAATATCGCATGTCATTTTGATTTAATAATTATTTAAATTTCAATTAAAGCACAGTTTTTCTTAAATATAAAAAAAATTACATTAGATAATAATAATACAAGAGTTTAAATTGAAAACAATTATAATCATCTGAATTAGTATATTGCTCCCATAAATGCTCTATTAATGTATTACTGAGTGCAATATGGGCATTTTTATCTTTATTTTGCTTATATCAAGTAAGAAATCGTTGAAATTGAGTATTTTCATCTACCGCCATTTCAACTATAGAATCAAGTGAATTCATTGCTTTATTAATTGGTGCGCTAAGATCAGTTTCATCTTCAATTATTATATTATGCATGATAATGCATGCAATCATTATATCATATAGCACTTCTTTTCTCAAAAAACGTATTGATCCTATAATAATTGCAAAACATGATTGTAAAACTCCAAACACAAGCTTAACATCTTTTCTACAAGCCTATTGTCTCATTGCAAAATACATTTTTTTGGACTGCGCGGCTCATGAATAGTTTGCACAATAGTGGACCATTTTGGATATATATTATCAACTAAATAATAGCCCATATTATATTCTTTTGTTTGAATAACATAATGAGTAGGAGGAACAATGCCTTGAACAAGATTAAAAAACAAATGTGATGACTCAAATACGTTATTTGTGCCCGACATACCAAAATAAGCATATCATATCTATAGATCATAATCGGCTACAGCTTCAAGAATAATTGTTGGTGATCCACTACGACCTGAATATTGTTCGCCCATGCTGTTCGACAATTTTTCCACTTCCAATGCATACAATCTAAGTTGTCTAACATTCCTAAAAAACCACGTTGTTGACCAACATAGAGTAGTCTAGCAATGTCATTGGCATTAAGTGATCGTAAATATCTTTCTGCAAAAATTTCAACAATAACATGACCAAATTTCTTTAAGCTTTCAATTGCAGTCAACTCACTAATTTTAACATATTCATCGGTAGCATCTGCCGGTAAATCATACTCTAACATTCGAAATACAGTTATTACTTTTTATAAAGTTGATAAACCAAGTCTACCAAATTTGTCACTTCACTGTTGAAAGTAGTTATCATAATTTTTTACTGCATCAACGATAAGTAAGAATAAATTTCGGTACATGCAATATCGTCGACGAAATATATCCTTATTGTATCGTGGATTATCAAAAAAATAATCGTTAAATAAATTACGATCTGCAGATTCACGTGACCTGGAACGAAGCCACCATGGATAATCTTATTGGTTTGTAGATTGATTTAATGCTCTATAATTACATTGTTATTCTGAATGACACGATCTTCTTCAGTAATAAGATCATTCATTACTGATATATCTCCATTATCATCTAAAGACGAAGATGAATATTCGAATTGCGATTTGGATAGACTTTCAATATTGAAATTCATTTTTAAAGATTATCGTTTAAATAATTTGGAGATTATAAATACAAATATTTAATTTCTTATGCATTAATTTCTTAATTGATGATGTTATTTATAGAAAAATAAAATTGATAAGATGATAAGGTTGAAAATTTAATCAAATGGCTGAGGTAAGGGTGAAATCCATTAGAAGATTGAAATGACAACATCAATCATGATAAAAGTTTATATAAGTATGATATAAATTTGATAGTTGAGATGATAATAAAATCAATGCAATGGTTGATATAAGGATGAAATCCATCATACAGTTGAAATGGGAATGAAATCCATCCAACAACTGTAATGAGATCAGAAATCATGATAAAGTTGAGATAATGATGAAATCAATCCAACGGTTGAGATGAAAATGAAATCCATTTAATGGTTAAGATGATGACATCAGTAATGATAAAATTTAGATAAGGAAGATATAAATCTAACGGTTGAAATGATGATAAAATTAATCCAATTATTGGTATAAGGATGCAATCTATCAGACGGTTGAAATAAGAATAAAATTCATCCAACGACTGTAATGAGGTTAGAAGTTATGATAAGGTTGAGATAATGATGAAATCAATCAAACGGTTGAGATGAAGATGAAATCAATCAAACGAATAATAATTGTTGACTAGATATTCATTATCTATATTTTATTTTATAAGGAAATTATAAATTTGGCATTCACAAGTCCTATATATAGGGTGTACATTTCATTTTATTTACCCAACCTATCTAAAATATTTCATTACTCTATTTCAAGCACTAAACTTTCAAAAAAAAAAAAAGAAAAAATATCTATTCGATTTTCTGGGTATAATGTTGATAAAGATGGGTTATTGTGTCAAGTTTATATAGATATTTCGCAAGATCCGATTATGAGAGTGTATCAATTTTCAAATCAATTTTGGTCACGTATCGAAGATGCATACAATAGCACAAGAAACGAGTATTGGGAGTATCGCAATACAAGATCCGTGCAATTTCGAATTCAAATTGTAGAGAAAGTTGTTCAAAAATTGAATGCATGCATCAAATAAGTTGAAAACTTGCATCAAAGCACTAAACTTTCAAAAAAAAAAAGAAGAAAAAGAAAAAATATCTATTTGATCTTCTGGATATAATATTGATGAACATGTGCTCTTGTGTCAAGTTTACATAGATATTTCGCAAGATCCAATTATGGGCGTGCATCAATCTTCAAATCAATTTTGGTCACGTGTTAAAGATGCATACAATAGCACAAGAAACGAGTGTTGGGAGTATCGCAATATAAGATCTCTACAATATCAAATTCAAACTGAAGAGAAAGTTGTTCAATAATTGAATATATGCATCAAACAAGTTGAAAACTTGCATCCTAGTGGTGCCTCAAAGAAATATATTATGAGTATTTTATGCAATTTTTTTTTTCTTTTTTTATATTTTTTGAAAACTAAAATTTTATAATTCAAATTATTTTAAGATGAAACAAGCTAAAAAATCACTTATGTAAGATGGTAGCTACAAAAAAGGTTTCAAATTTGATCATGTTAGGCATATAGCGAAGAATTTTGAAAAGTCCAAAACTAATGTAACTACTTCAAGGAAATTAACTCAAAGACAAACTTTAAATTATATTTCATCAGAGTTAGATAATCCCGCTCTAGAGTCTATTAATTTAGATGATGATATTGGTGATTCGTCATTAGCACGACCAACTAAGAAAAAAAAATCAAATTGAAGAGAAAAAATAATGAACAAATTGCCGCTGTCATCAATAGTTTCAAAGAGAATAATCAACAACTTTTAGAAATGTTGAAAAAGAATAGCTCGAATATGCAACAACAAATTGAAATTCAAAATAGAAATTTGACACTAAAAAAACTTAGGAAAGATAATAAAATTTTAATGAAAGATTTAAGCACTATCACTTATCCAAGAATAAGTGCAAAGTTCGAAGCTGAGCAATTACGAATTTTAGACAAAAGACTTCAACAACATCAACAATCACAACCAGCTTCTGCATCTAATGAATTTAGCGATTATTTTAATAATATTGGTGGATCTGGAACCGATCTGTCAGAATATTAAATTTTATGGTAGATAATAAAATATGTACTTTGTTTGTTTTATATTAGATATTTTAAATTTTAGTAGTTAGTTTAATTTTAATATTATTGTAATATTAATGTGCCGATAATGAATATATTATGTTCCTAAATTATAATACATGCATTTTTTAGTTATACTTTTTAATTATATATTTAATTTTTTTGTTTAATTATATTCAACTAAGTTAAAAATTTAAAATTATAATATTTTTAATTGATAGAAATTAATTATTTATAGACTTAAAATTGAAAGAATTAATTTTTTTTAGTTGGGCTAATATATTATTAAAAAGAAAAGAAGAAAGTTTACAAAAATATAAAAACAAAGCAACGTACTAAATAAAATTATAGCATTCTCTACCACTAAAATCATTATAAGCTAAATCAAAACAAAAGCCTGACACTTCATTCCACCATTCATTTACAGAAGCAACACTCCCGTACTTAGCTAGTCTATCAGCAACAACATTGCCTTCCTAAAAAATGTGTAAGCAAGAGATGGTCATGCGCTTCATCAAGTAGAGGCAAGTATTCCATTATAGTAGGAGCGACCAGGGTATAGTTGAGCTTCTGCTTTTAATAAAATAAAATTACAACTTACTTGGAAAAAATAAAACAATCACAATAAAATTGTAATAAACATAAATAATATTAATTAAATAAAAATTACAACTTAAATATGTAATAATATTAATTAAACATAAATATGTTGATTAAAAATTAAGTAAATTTTAATTGAATATTAGTTGAATAAATCAAGATTTACACTTATTTGACATGTAATTATCTTAATTATTTCCCATTTCCTACTAATTACCTCTCATTTCCCATCTTACACGTGTTGGATATGCATATCCTAATTACTTTCCCACCTACTAATTACTCTCTCATTTTCCATCTTTTCCCATGTTCTTCTTCTTCCTTCATCTTTTTTTTCCCTTCATCTTCTCAGTTTTTTCCTTCGTCTTCTTCTCAAAAATAAAATATATATAACATGGAGTATCTATCTACAATTTGACAAAAAAAAATAAATAAATAAACAAAAAGTAGAAATGACGTTGTTACAGTATCACACTAAATCTGGCATTTCACTATTCTTGACGCCATTTTTTTTTGCCATTTTTCTGCTGAATTGGAGTTGCACTCACTTCTGTTATTTTTATCTTTTCTATATTTCACGCCATTTTGGCTATAGATTGAAGATTGTCTTATCTCAATTTCTAAAATTTATGTTCTTTCTATTCAGATTTAGGAGCTACAAAAAGCTCCAAACTAATTTTTTTTTTCTTTTTTCTCTCATTTTTTTGTCTTTTACTCTCTCTTCTCATTTTTTAGATAGTTTTATTAATAAAAAATTAAATAGGAAGTGAGATAAAGAATATTGTTTGAGTGCACATAATTTTCAAGACAAATTAAAATAGAGAGTGATTTTTTTATAATATAATAAAGAGTGAAATAAGGAGAATTGATAAGTGACTATATCTATCATATCATCTATAAACTAATCCAATTATTAAATGACATGTAGGTATATTATATTTGCTTCAACTAATGAGAATAATACAATTAAATGCTTGTCAATTAGTGATTGACTTAGTTTATGGATGACAGTAGACATAATATATCTAAAAAATTTTCTATTGAGGATGCTCTAATACAGTTAAATGAGACATGAGTATATAAATGAGTTTGGAATATACATTACATCCGATTCGGTTAGAACATATAAATATTAAAGATGTTCAACATTTATATATACATGCATTTTTATCATTCGGATACTCCTCGTATTTTTCTAGAATATAGTTTAAGTGATTTAATTTATGGACATAATAGACAAGATAGGTAAATGTATGTTTAATTTTATATGTATTAATCATTATTACATGAGGTGTAATGATTTAATAACAGCATGTGAGATATATTTTTATTACTTTTCTTATTAAGAAGGCATGTTAAAAATATTGTTTGAAATTTTAATAATGTAATATATCCTACTATTACTATAAAATTTGCACCATTAATTGACTATGAAATTAAATTAGCATGCAGATGATGTAACTAAATCTATGAAGAAATTTTTTTTTTATTCCTTCGTGGGAACGAAGCAGAAGTTTTAGTATTGATTATGCATATTACATGATAAGATAATGATTAATTAGGGTTGATAAAGTTCAAGGGCATTTTTCTCAGTTCATAGTCATGCTATTTATGAGGATTAAAGCTTAAATGAGATGTCTATTTTCCTTTGTTGCCGATATCAAATTGCAATTTTGAAAAGGAGAGAAAAAAAAAATTGACACAAAGCATATAATCACAAGCAAATGACATCATTTTTTCTTTATGTGAATGCAAATAAAATAGATGGATAAATGATTGAGTAATTCATAAATAAATAAATATATTTGTAATTTCTAATAAATGAAATGAGATGATATAGATTATTTTTAATAAAATATCTCATATTTGAGCATTAAATATAAAATATATTTAAAATTTAGAATGAAATATTTTATTTTTTTAATACATCTATCCAATACAAATTCATATTATTCTTTATTATCTGAATTATAGAATTGCATATGTTAGTACTTATTAAAAGTAAAGAAAAAAGAAATATACTAGTAGTGGGATTGATAAGTGACAAAATTCATATCTCCATTTTTTTCAAATTTTTACTGTTTATCAAATAAAATTTTCTGTCTCACCAACTTTTGCCAATTCTTTTTTGTTTTTAATTTGCAATAATTTATACATTAACCCATTTAATAATAATAATAATAATAATAATAATAATAATAATAATAATAAGAAGAAGAAGAAGAAGTGTGTGTAGAGGTCAATTATTACAAATTCCTTTATTCATCTGGAAAGTTCACTCAGTCGGCAGCCTAGCTAGGTTGCTCTATTAATTATTGAATCATTATTTAGTGTTTCATATTAACTATTATTTTTATTAATTTTATTAGAATTAAAAAAATTTTTATTAATTTTAAATTTAGAAAAAAAAGAGTGTTTAATACTGAATTATCCTTAAATTGAAAAATTTAAAATTATTAAAAAAGATAAAAGATAAAAAAAAAAGTGTATGATTGTTAAGTGTAAGCCTATAATAAATAACTTTAAAATTTTACATAATAATATTAAGAGTAAATATAGAAAAAATAAATAAATCTCTTTGATTATATAAAAATAAAAAATAAATAAAATTTCAGATTTTTTTAAAAGTGAAAGTTAATATGGAATGGATAAAACAATATTTTAAGCTATTAATAATTTGTTTTACTTAACGGTATGCTCATAATTATATAATTTTTGTGTTAAAAGTGTATCATTATAAAGAATCGTACCTTTTGGCCATAATAAAGAAAATAATTTTAAATAAATGTTGTCTTTAATACCGTCCTACACTCCTATTGGTACTTTTTGAGTATTCACACTTTATTGCAATGTGGGTGGAATTTTGATTAGATTACGCCAACTTAGGCTACAATAACAAAAGAGATTATTGTTCTTTGTTGAGTTTTAAAAATTAGTCAAACTATGAAATCTAACATTAAATGGTTTAATCAGGAATTTATTCTTCAAAAACTTATAAACCAATTAACCAAATTAGTGTGAGTGTTGTAGGTTAAATATGATTCGGACAAACGCTGCTAACACTTTTTTATACAATTTTTACTATACGCTCTCGATGCAAAAATGTCATGTATTTTTTTATTTGTAAAATATCAATATTTTTATAATAAATAGTGGTGTTTTATAAAAAAAAATATCATTTTTTCGTTAGAAGTGTATAATAAAAATTGTATAAAAAAACACATTTGGATAATTCAAATCCTATTTATTTCTTGATTGATATTTTGAAATTCTAATATATCTTTTTAATATGCTAAAGCTGTTTTATTTTTTAATACAGAAATTAATTTTTATTTTCAAATATTTTAGTTCAATTTAAAATTCTAAACTCGAATTTGAAATGAAAATTTAATTCCTATTTCAAGATGAGACATACCAAACGTGCCCGAAAAGCATTAGTTATAGGGAATAAAATCCGCTACGATATGTTTAATAAAAAATGTAGGAAACCCTAGCAAAGACATATTATTAACAAGCTATTATTCTTGTCCACTTAGGTGTGTTGTTAATATTGAGAATAAATAAAGAAAAAGGTCTGAAAATAAATAAAGAGAAATTTGTTCTTATATGATGCTCAATTCACAAATGGAGTGAGTATTAACCAGCTCCTACTCTCAAAAGCTAAAAATAGCAGACATATTTCAATGGCTAAACTTGAATCCTCTTGGAAAAATGAGGCAAACAAAACACTGCTATCAGGTTGTCAATCCCCTAATGTGATTTTGAGAAATCAGAAAAGCAATCTTCAATGAATTATCAGAGATTTTCCAGATGACATGATAACCTTCCTATAAAAGTTTATCTGCCAGTATTCGATTCTGCAAACTGGCACAACAAGAAGACTAATAATGCATGATTATTTCACCATTTCAAATACCAATTTCTCACTGATCTACATTGAAAGCAAATAATTTTATCTAAACACAAGCGTTCTGCAAATAGAGGTTGGGAAAAATGTGTAAACTACATAGTTCTACAACTTCATACACTCTCCTTCGAGCTTGAGACCTCAACATCTTGTTTCTTCTCTTCACTCACAGGCACTGCTGAAGGTTTCTCCCCTGGACTTTCTGATAGCGAATCAGGCTCCTTTTTAAGCTCAGACTCAAATTCTTTTGCAGCCTGCAAATTTACTGTAATCATATACATCTATATTCCTTGTAAAATTTTAAGCAGTAATGATATAACTGCAACAACCCAAAAAATTGTTCAGTAAATTTCAAAATCATTAACAGGCATTACTTGATTTCAAGAACACTGACAAGCCCCATGTTGTATCCGAACTAAACAAAGAGAAACAAATTTCCAGAACACAAAGTTCGCTCTGGAGGGCAGTAGGCAGTAGCAACAGAAATAATATTACCCTTAATTATTTTTCTTCACTCCCACCACCGATGGATGCTTACTAGTATATTATGTAACCCAGAAGAAAATTACCGTTGGACATCACTTGATAATTGATCAACTAATTTTCAATGGGCCAATAGCCTAGTGAGTGAGCAAGCGCCTTCTATGTAATGCAAGAGTTCAAGGGTTTAAAATCAATATCCTCCCTCCCTCCCCCTGTATCTGAAAATATGATTGATGGATCATGTTTATGGTTTGCTTGAAATGAGCTCACTATGCTATGTTTAAACCACAATGACCTAATTAAAACTTTTCACTAGCTTTTTAAAACTTTATTGTGTGAATTCACCATATCATTTATTTCCAGAGTATTCTGCTATAACTTGACATTATTTTACCTGTTTCATTCTTATTTGTTGTTTTGATATATATGGTCTTCTATATATCCCACATGCACATGATCACTCTCAGTCAAACATTAAAAACTCTCTGCTCTTAGCATTCCATGGTATTTTTATGATATATCTGACTGAAAGCATTAACAAATTCTCATTTAAGGTTCATAAAAAAACTACTGCAAACTAAAAACCATATCTTAAAGTGCACAGTAAAGCTAAGTTCTTCTAAATAGAAATAAGCCAAATAACCACACCAAAGTGCATACATAAAAATAATTTCTTGGAGGTCCATAATCAGTCAATTCTAAAATAATACTCCCTCCATCCCAATTCAAATGTTTATTTTGAACTTTTCACACAGATTAAGAAAGTGATTAACTTCTATGAACTCTATAAGAATCTCACTGCAGTTTTTTCAATACTCTTTCACTTTTTCTTGAAATTACAAAAAGACCAGAGTTTAATTTCACTAAATAAGGTAAAGTAGGAAAATGTGCATTAAATACCATCTTAATTTCTAAAGTAGACATTTTAAGTCGAATGGAGAGTATATAAATTCTGGAAAAAGGCGCTATACCCAAAACCTTTGCAATATGATAGTTGTTCAGCACACCAGAGTCCATCCATGTCAATGCTCACATTTAGAACTGAATGGCCGTATAGGGGTGTAAAAATTTGCTAAGAAAGTTATCATATGCTTCTAAGCACAAACCTACAATTAACATTTTCAATCAATACTAAAGAGCTACTTATCTAGTTTCCCTGCTTCCTGAAACAAAGGAATGCGAAGCTACTAGCAAAAGACAATTAATATGACCATCATGATCCAATTGCTCTCTGTGAAAGTAACTGTCTCCAGTCCAATTCATTTTGAAGCAACAATATTCATTGAAACAATTTAGATCAACTTAAGTAAAAATTTAAGGTGGCCAGAACACTGTATGCCAAATTTTTCTTAAGACAAGTTTCTATCCAAAAAGGACAACAATTGGAAAAGTCCCAAAGAGTTAACCTTTTTTTTTTCCTCAAAATGCTGGTACTTAACAGGAAACAGAAATATCTAATCTGTCTCTTATCTACCATTGTTCGATAACCATGACCATCAAATAAACCAGGCAGCTTCCTCCATATGATTTAAAGCATTTAAATCTAAAATCCTCACTACTTTTTCCATGCCAACAATATTCAGGTCATATACCTATCTAATGTCCTAGATGCTGTAAACATTAACAAAAAAAAGGGGCTACTGGTCCTTATATGAGAAGATCTCTGGGATTGTAGACAAATTGCTAATCTGAAGTGTCACATTGATTATGATTGGTGAGCAAATAAGTTTAGAAACCAATGATAATGACATGTAAAACTTCATAAATTGCACCAAAGCTAGAGCTTGACCAAGTGAATGATTATTTTATTTTATTTTTATTTTGATAGAGGAGGGACAGGGGGTAGTTGAAAAAAATCATTCTGTATATATGTTGGAAGGGAGGCAAGGAGCTAGAAGAGAAAGGAGGGCGTAATGGGGGCATGGAATTTCAGTTCTGAGAGCACTCAACGAAAAGCTCTTATCCATTGTGGAAGAACATACTCCAATCAAGTATACTTCCACAAAGCAAAATAAAATTCCAATATCAGAAGAAATTTAAGAATCAGCCAGCACAAACGTGGTCACTGATTCAGGGCATGAAAACTAAAACGAATTTAATGCTTGTTGACTATTAAAATTTCTACTCGCTAGGTTTTATTGTGTTATCGTGGTGGTATCATTACTTTCTCAGTGTATGCATTGTTATATGAGTCAATATAATTGTTCAAAATATTCAAGATGCATAAACAAATTAAAAAATGATTGAGATACCAGAGAAGGTTCTATTCAAATCAAAAATCAACATGGCAGAAAATATGATGCAGTAAATATCAAATTTCCTTATTTCTATAAAGAACCTAAACAGCATGCCTCAGATAATTAAGAAAATGAATAAAATTAACAAACTTAAAACTACAAGTTAGTTTAATTTAAGCAAGTTTTAAATTTTCTCCTCTACACAGAAACCTTTAAGCATAACCAAAGATAAAAAAAGTTGAAGACTTTCTATCCTTTACTTGGAAACCAAACAGACCCAGATGAAACTACCAACCTGCTGGAAGCTCTTGACAGTCTTGCCAATACTCTTTCCCACTTCGGGCAGTTTCTTGGGCCCAAAAACAAGAGCAGCCACTCCGGCAATCACAACCAACTCAGGCACTCCCAGACCAAACAGAGCATTGCAAGAGAGACCCTTTCGCCTGCTTCTTGTTTTACCTAGGACCAGAGCGTTATTGCTGGATTTCTTGTTTGTATTCAAAAGAGTGATACTGTTGAAGAGGGTGGAATGAGAAGAAGAGAAGGGCCGAGCATATGGAGGTCTAGAGAGGGAGAGAGTCACAGATGAAATCTCCATGTTTTTGGGGATTCGGGGTTTTGAAGGTTTTGGTGGGTGATTGGGTTTGGTTATGAAGAAGATGGATGTTGCTGCGGATACGGTGGGGTGGATTATCCCCTATTTGTGTTTTGGACTTCTAGCATTACAGATTACAGATATTTTGGGATAATAATAATAATTGCTCAAAATTTTATCCTTTATACTCTAAAAAAATTACTTGCTCAATAAAAAAGAATTTTCTTTTTTTTTTTGGAGAATTAATGGAAGTGGCTTTTTTTTTTTTTTTTTGTGAAAAATACATGCATCACTACATCTTTGCTTTCCAATATATAAAAAATATTTTAGTCTCACTAATAAAAATTTTCAACATTTTAAAATATTTATTATTATATATTATACTTTTAGTTTTAATATATATATATATATATATCTATATCATTTCATGTCAACCTTTAAAATTAATTGGAAAAAAAAAAGAACTATCGATCCACTTTGGAATTTTTTTTTTATTTTAAAAAAAGAACTGATGCATGTTAAAATAGAATGCTTAATAAATACAAAAATCAGCTAATTAGTGGATTTGGATGTAGCGGTGAGTACTCTTCGGCTGAAAAGTGGATAGATGTGGAAGTGGTGAGAAAGGAGATGAAGGTTAAGAGGATAGAAACAAAACCTGGAGCTAGTGTAGTTATCCTATAAAGAAAATTGTGAAGAGTTATCCCATTTTATCATTCCTTTGAAATTTTGGTATGAAGTAATTTGAGTTATTTCTTTCGGCTGTGTGACAGAAGAAAGAATTCTTGAAAGGATTTTCGTAGTATGGAACTGAATCCATTCAGTTGGCCTCTTGCAGTACAATATATATTGGGCCAACTATTTGCAGAATTTGGACGTCAAAGGCGTCATACAGAAAAATTGTTGCTGATCAGAATTCCCCTGAGCTGTCTGAGAGCATGACTTTTAATGCCGCTTCCAAAATCCCATATGGCATTGCAAATGCAATTGCATTGGTAATTTGCAAACTTGTAATAATAGAAAAAAAAAAAAAGAAAGAATTTAATTTGAATAAAAAATTTAATGGATCCCACTTTTATCGTTTTACAATAAATTTAAATAAAATAAATTGTTAAAAATGAATAGAATATATTACAATAGTAATTGGATCCTAGAAATTGAAATTATATCAATTATAGAAATAAAATATATTTGAAAGCGTATTTAAAATTTTGTTAACGTGATATTGAGAATTGCCCTTTAAAATTGCATTGCAAAACATGTTATGAGCTGGATCACTGTGAGCACTGTCCTTAAGCATGTGCCTGCACCCTAGCATCATTATGGGGCGGTAAAGAGATTTCCTGAAAGATGATAGTGGAAAAGACAATAGCTTCATTCCCAGATTTATCTGAAACGAAAAATATAATACAACTTCTCAAATCAAGCCATGCTTGCATGAAAAAACAGCCTCAGAATCATTAGGTTCTCAAGAACCTAGATTCTCGACCTGCGAGCACTCAACATGCCAAGAAAACAGGAGCCCCGGACAAAATTGTCTGTTAAATTGATGAACTGTTCTATACAGCAAGCTGCCGTGGCATGATCAATGAGAGGTTAAAATAGAACTTGAATTCAGCATGTAGTTAACATCAAGAATAGAAAATTTTACATACAGTTGATTGGAAAAATGATAGTACGACAGCATCCTTCTTGACAACATAAGTAAAACCTTCACAGTTGAGTCACTCCGTTACTGCTGCTCCTCGTTGGACTGTGGCCTGCAGGGAGTTGCACTCCCACTGATTCGTTTCTGCAAATGCTCCAAGCTTGCCACTCGCTGCAAGGATGCCGTTCATGCCATCTTGTTCCCCGCTAATGCTGCTGCTCCAGAATGTGGCTGCACATTTTCAACTGTAGAGATGTCTGCCAAGCCATTTTTGACTCTTGAGTCATGAGTGGATATAGGATTATTGGGAGGCTGATAGAAGTGATGCTTCGGGTCATCATGAACTGGAACAGCAGCATCCGTTGATGTCTCAGAAGGGCTGCCATCAAATGATGGCATGCTCATAGTGGATATCTCAGGCATGACATGGAACATTGGATTCAGCCCTGTAATCCTTTTGACTGTCTCCTCAGCCATCTTCACCTGGAAATGCAATCGTTAAACATAAAGAGAGTAGAATGTCAGTCTTCTGCCTCCTCTTCCTAAGCCAAGATCTCCAGTCTTTAAGCATGCATTGATCATAGGAAAGCATGGAAGCATACAAGTACGGAGAGACAAATGAAGAACAGAAAGGCCATAAGCAGCAGGTTTCAATCTCAGCTCAGAAGGTCAGGTGACTTAGCAAGAAAAATGGAGGAATTGTGCTGCAGTTGTTAAGAATAAACCATCTACTACTGTGCTCAAGTTTTTTGGCAAATTGTTAAATGACTTACCTTTGCTCTCAATGTTTCAACATCGGCTTTTAAAACTCTGTTATCAACAGCTGCCTCATTGTACTTCTGGCCAATATCAGTAAGACGCTTTAAAAGTGAAGAATTTTCAACTCTCAATTGAGAAACCTATAATAACAAAGTTTATTAGATCCGTAGCAAATTAGATTAAACAGTTCAAATGAGGGCACTTCTAAAGAATAACACCTGTGTCTCAAGTTCGGTCAAATGGGCCTGCTTTCTTCTTCTTGATCGCCTGGCTGACTCTCTATTAGAAAGCATCCTGGAAAACAGCACATGTTTCATAGAGGACAGAAATTATAAATAGAATATATTTGATTAACTGTAACAATCTAAACAGCATAAAGAATTTATCATGAGCAGAATTGGGTATCTTCATGTACATTACATTTGATATGTCATACCACTTTCGGCATAAGTACCTCATGGCATATGATTAACCTTCAAACATCAAATAACTTGGAAGATAAAAAATAAATATCTCTCTTTGCAAAAAAGAAAAAATGAAAATTACGACAAGAAATGATCAAGTAAATCATTTTGATCAATAGATCAGTCTAGTATCATCCGAGTTGGTTGAGGATGCTTCTACTGACTGCCTCTCCATACAAGCTAATCCCACATGCAACGGGATTGACCCTGAGAATTCACTGTAAAATTAGTTTTGGGCCACTTTTATGAGCTTTCATCATCTATTTGCAGGGAACATATTTTCTTCACAAAAATTTTACTGGATTTTTTCTTAATTATTCTGTCTATAAGCTAATATAATCTACTGTCTATAATCTCCTGCTAATATAATCAACAGGACATAATTTGTGGCAGCAAAAAAGTAACGGCTGGTCATTACAGATGGCACAGAGATAAGAAGGTTACACACAAAGCATGTAAGATTCATCTAACAATTTGAACACAACTTTCCTATTGCATAGAGAAATAACTGGCATATTTCAACATCTAGGAGGAAAATTCTTTAGTATTAGCAATCAGAGGATCGGAGACAATGGCTACCTCCTGACACGCTTCGCATCAGCAGGGTCCATACTCTCAGTCAATTCAGTTTCTCCTTCATTTTCATCATCTTCTGACTGTTCTCTTGATGATACGCTTGTGGTTGGCTTCGTAGGAACTCCAGTTTTCTTTTGCATACTAGGTAAGGAGGGGGTTGCCACTGCTCCATTAGCATCCATATCTTGTGACCTGGATAAATCATGCTCAGCTCCTGCATATGCAATAAAAAAAATTAACCAACTAATTTTACAAATGATGAGAGACGGAGAGAGAATGCTCCAAATTATCCTAAAAAATATGCAGGAAAGAAAAGCAACAAAGGAGAAAAGAAAATGTATAGCCATGAAATATGGTGGCTAATAAGAACCACCTGCAAACACCTAGAGTATCAACGAAAACTGCAAGGTAACTCCAACAAGTCTCAATTTCCAGATGGAAAATTTTACCTTTTCATCAACTACAAGGTAGATTTTACTTGACTAATCTTTTACAAGTTAAGGTTAGTCTATAGAATCAACAAAATGAAGAGTGATATTTCATCGGAAGGGATAAGGAAAAGCTTGTTACATTTGGTGCTTCAAAGCATGAATTTGATTTCTGTTTAATCTTGTAAATAACTGCAAGGAAGAAGATAGATGGAGGGAAAAGCAGCAGAAATTTCTTGGAGCTCATATCACATTTAATGTACAAGTCATAATTTCTTTATGGCTAATGATCCTCTTTCCTGTGGCAATTTGAGCACAGATTGACCAATAGCAGCTCTAGTTTCCTTACCAGGACGCAATTTCTAAATTTCTATCAGCCACTGCTATCCTCCATGAATCTGATTAAGTGTACACTTTATTCTGGGTCACTATTTTACATGACTACATCATTCACTTTGTGGATATCATTCATCATTATCATGATTGATTGGATTCCAAGGCTTTTAACCACATCTTAGATTCCCATAATTTTTATTTTTAATCAAAGATTTCAAATTCCAGAAAAAAAAAAAAGATATATGCGAACAGATACCATGGATAATGCACTAATGAATTCAATGATGCAAAGTATTGCAAACCTTTAGAAGGAACATGAGATCCTAATTGAGAACTATTTGAAGCTTGCGATCCACTGTCGGCTCTAGCAGACGAGTCTTGAGGTTTCAGAAAAGATGCCTACCAACAAGAATACAACATATTAAACAAAATATACCTCAAGTTAAAAAAAAATGTAAAGAATAAGTATGCCTTCAATTTTTTCTTTATTTGAGAAAGAAAAGGGAGGTAAGACAAATAATGAGGCAACTGGAATACACTAACCCTAATCTTCAACTGTATCAAATTTCATAAAAGAGGATGAGAAGTGACAGAATACATGTAAGAAGAAGGCATATATATCTCAGAACAGTTATGGAGATATTATATTCAGTGTCTTGGATCTAATGTCCTGGACCTTAGATCCAAAAATAGACTTCAAACAGTTGCTCTCGTGAGTCATGACATAGGACCTCTTTCAATCCAAAAAAATTTCAATGATTTTTTATGTTCAATCAACAATAAATAATTCAAGTAGTGTTTTTGACATTTGGTTATTTATTTCAAAGAGTTATCTGCTAATCTTGCTATTGTTCAAGCTTCAAATAGGCTTGGCTAACTAGACTAATGTTTGGCGTTACGTCTCATATCTTTGGAAGCCTACTATTCAAGTGATTCCAAAGGGTTCTTGCTTTAATTTTGGTCAAGCTTCAAGCGGAATTTCCTATACGCAGCTCGTCTACTTTAACTCTAGTCCTTCTTTCAGGGGCAATTCCCTTTATGGAAAAAGTTAGTTTCTTTACCTTGATAGACGCCGGAAAAAAAAAATCCACAACAAAACCTTATAGCTATTTCAAATTGGAAAGAGATCTTAAGACAGATCACCAACAGTCCAATAAAAAAAGACAAAGAACTGTCAAACTAAATGCTGGCAAAGCAGTAAATAAACCATATCAAAAAAATTTCCACTCTGTAGAGTCCAGTAGAAAAATTGATCTATGCCAAATAACACACAAAAACTACCCATACAATTTCTCCCTGTTCCTTTCTTCAGTTATGTCAGCAACGAATCACAAATAAATAAATTTATTTTAAATAAAAAGACAACTCTGTTATTCCTTCATAAACTATTAGTCAGCAAAGATAAACTAAGCTTCCCATTTGCCCCAGAAACAGGACAATAAATTTAAGAAGCAAATCAATAAAAATAATAAATAATAAAAAAAACTCAAATTTTTACCCAATAAGATTAAAAAAAAAAAAAAAACAAACAAATCCGAACTTTTGTATTTTAGTCAATATACGCAGCAACAGCTATTGAAATATTAAAAAATTACCCGAGACAGCGCAACGGCGGCGCAAGCCAAATTGAGTTTACTTTTCAGAAACGCTTGGTACTCCTCGGAATCCACCGGAATATCCGGATGAGAAGCAGCAGCGACATTAAACGACGGCGTGTACCTCCCATTCGTTTTAAGCGCATTAGCATCACCAGAAACAGAATCATTATCGTTGATATCCTCGACGTCGATTTTGTTGTCTCCAGCAGCAGAAGGAGCTGAAGAAGACTGAGGCGAAGAGTCCGAGGCAGTAGAAGTAGCCACAACAGAATTCTCTTGAAGAAACCGCTGAAAGGCCCACTCAGACGCACTCCTGTTCATCTTCGAGGAATCCTCGGGTCCAGCTGGAGGCGGGGGCGGCGACCAGAACTGGTCGGAGATTTCGCCGACGGAGAATACCCTATCCATTATTTTTCACAATGGATTAAATGTGGGCGGAGATTTAAATTCTTAAAATCTCTGTGCGTCTAATCTGGGGGAATGGAAATGGGGGCAATGGAGTTGGTTGGTTTGGTTTTTTTCGTTGATCTGATGTGGGTCTGAGGTGGAATTGGATAAAATGGAGATTTACTATAATTTATAGTTGGTTGGGGTCCATGTTTTGTTTTGTTAAGGCGGGCCCCACATTTGTAAATATAAATAAATTATTTATTTATTTCTTCTCAGGTTGGGGGAAATTATCCACTACTTGTTCTATGCAGGAAGAAAGATAGGATCGATCACCATGATTTTGGTCCCCACTTGGAATTGAAATTTCATCAAAATCAAATAGTTGTGTGCATATCCATTTTAATTTGTTATTTTTTTCAGAAAAATATTTTTTTTTGGAAAAATTATAATTAATTTTTTTAAATTTGACGTATTACACTAATAATTTTTTAGGTTTAAAAATTCTATAATTTGCTCTTTATATTTTATTTCTATTTAATTATATAGTTATTATATTCAATTTAAAATATTTATCGTTAGTTATAAAAATATTTTTTTTAGAGAATATTAGTATAATATATCAAATTTTAATAAAGTATCAACAAAATAAATCAAATTTGCATAAGAAATTGATACAATAGCTTAAATTTCAGAGAATAAATAGTAATTTATAATCTAGCGTTTTTTTATAGAAAATTTAACATAATGACTTATATAATTTTTAAATCTCATAAATATACTAACACAACATATTAAATTTATAAAATAAATAGTAATTTTTCTATTTTAATTAATTTCATGTAATATATTTTCGCTTTCTGTAAAAAAAAAAAAAAAGGTATAATTACTCAGAAACAGTGCCTGCCTCGTTGTTAACGTGGAATAGAAAGAGAAGACTTTTCCGCAAGAAAATTCATGGCTCCCGTGTGATGCGGCGGCTCAGTTTTGGATAAATATGGAATTCAGCCCAGACAAAACTGTGGCCCGCCAAGGTAACTTTTGGCTCCACTGCGACCCCTCCTTTTTCTTTCTTCCACGCAACATTGAATTCTTGCTGCCCTTTCATTTTTGGGTCCTCATATATGTCCGCAATTAATTATTGGATTCTAAACCGTTTATTATAATATATATATATATATAAATTTTTAAATGAATATGTTATAATTCGAATCGTTTATTACTGTTAGTGTATTAATATACTAGACATATCATAAAATTAGTCTTCATTTTTATTAGATATTTTTTTTAAATCACCCACCATCCATTCATTTTAATTACAAATTCTTTTTCTTTTTTGTTAGATTATTCACTGTCAAATAAATTAGCGTAAATTACTATAATCTCTTGAGATTTGGTTAAATACACTAGTTGATTCTTTTATTTCTGGAAATACATTATAAAATTTTTTAAGTTTGGTTTAATACATTATATAGTTTTTTCAATAATTTTTTCTATTACATATCAACAAAAATTTGCCATTCTTTTTTGTCTTAAAAAATACAAAAAAAAAAACATTTAGTATTATCAACTTAATAACAAAATATCAAATTTGTCATTTTTTTAATATTGTATTTTTTAAATTAACAAAATATCAAATTATCAAAAAATAAATAGAAGTATTTTTTATATTTTTTAGTTGATTAACAGAATATTCTAGTCAAAAGCACCTAAAGAGCTAACTAGTATATTTAACTAAAGTTGAAGGATTTTATAATGTATTTCTAAAAATAAAAAGAGTAAGTGCATTAAACCAAATTTCATAAGTATATTAGTAATTTACCCAATAAATTAATTGGAAATTCAAATATTTAATTAATAAAAATTAAATATTTATCATTTTATTACCTTTCTAAAGAGTATTAATGCCACATCCGCTAGTTTAGGCTCCGATTAGAAACGTCAGACTAGTCAAAGACTGGATGTGTCTACGGCTAAAATACCAACAATATGATTAAAGTCTAAATTCAGACTATATATATAATTTACCTTAAAAATGTGTCGGTAAATTTTCATGAATACCGAAAGCGTTAGTACATAGAATAAATTATGTGGTGAGTATTAACATATTTAATTGTATAAAATTTATTAATTTAGTTTATGAAATTAAAGAAATTAAAATTTTAAAAATACAGATTTGATCAAAATAATTAAAAACTTAAGTGGTTAAATTAAAAAATATATATATAATAAAATAAAATGAAAAAAAAATGACTAAGTAAAATAATTATGTAGACATAATATTAAACCAAGGCATATTAGATGAAAAATTGAACTTAACAAAACAATATAATAAAAGAATAAAGAAAACAATTAAAAATAAATAAAAAAACTTAAAAAAAAAAACAAAAACAAAAACCTTTTCTAGAACACAAATGGCCGGTCACCATATAAAATAAACTAAATAGTTTTTAAGTATTCATTCAATTTCATTTTCTCTTTCCTTATTCCTTCTTTTTTTTTTCTTCTCACCCGAAACCCCATGTTCCATCTTCAACCTTCATTTTTCTTAAGTAAAATCAAGAGTTCTTATCCATTTATCTCAGATTTCTTTCACTTTTCTCTTATATTTTCATTATTTAAATGCTTATAGACTTGAGCTAAGGTTAGAGTGAAGGAGGAAGATATATGGTTGTTTCAAATTTTCATCTTTTCATCTTTGGTTGGGTAAGCTTATTCCAAATCCTTTTTCAAATTTTACTGCTTCTTTCTTTTTTTTTTTTAATTATTTCTTTATTTTGTGATTTTATAATTTAAAATCAAATCATTTCCTTGTGTTTGGGTATTGTTTGGAATGGTGTATATATATAAAAAATAATAATTGTTAACCGAAATTGATGTTGAAGACTTTGAAAAAATTTTGGAGTTGCAAATAAGTGAGATTAAAATTCACTGTACTATAAGTATGGAGAACTGAATTGGAAAATTTTGAGATTTGTTGAACAAAAAAAATGGAAATAGGAAAATTGAAAGATTATAAGGAGAAATTATTAGAAATTTAATTGTAAGAATTGTAGAAATTTTGATATTGCCTGTGATTTTGGTTGGATTGCTTTGAGAAAATTGTGAGGGCTCTGCATGTTGGAATTTATTGAACCGAAAGAAAAAAAAAATTGATACTAAAATAAATAAATAATAATAATAAAATAAAAAATTAATGTGAGAGTTAATGAAATTAGTGTTATATGAATATTGTTATTTATTTAAATATTCTTTATTACGTGAACCATCATTTCAAGTGTTGAGATTGGAAAATGACATAGAACTGATAGACGCGACCAAAGTTTAGCTCATATTTGTGCAAATTTTATGACAACAGTTATAATTTTATTTAATGAATTTTATAATATTAATATAAAATGTTTATGAATATTAATTATGTATTAATAAATAAAATTATTTATTGTATTGAGTTATGATAATATGTTTATGGCATGTACATCATGATTAGATGTGTGAAAAATTGATTGATATACATGTATAATAAAATAAATAATTGAAATAATTATGTGGAATTATGGGAATGCTATAGCACATGAATTAATCTAAACTCGAACTAGGTATACTTATTGGCATGCCAACAAGGTTATATGGCTACGGTCAAGAGATTTAGTTTTGGTCATGTGAATTGATTTTGACCATGTGATTTTTATTTTGGTTGAAATATCGGCCTTGTGATAGCTATAGCCGATGTAGGTGGTTTCGGTCCGGGTAGACGAACTGTAACTCAGACGCCTTATTATTGTGGTTACCCCTGGTATTTTCTAGAATATAGTCTAGATGGTTTAATTTATGGGCATTATGCTAATGACAGTAAAATTTATGTGTTTCATTTTTTAGTATTATGATTATTTTCTGATCGTATATGATATGACATGTTGATAATTGCTAATAATAAATATATGTAAATACTTTTTGCAATTTCTTATATTATTAATTTGTGAAAATATTATATGGATTTAAATTTAATTATATGTGACTATTACTATAAAGTTTGCACAACTGAATAAGATTAGTCAGTGTATGAATTGTTTTCTCTTGCACATGTACTAGTTCAAGGGACAGTAGCGGAAAGTAGTTAGTGAGAGCCGCCATAGATACTAGTTCAAGGAGCAATAGCAGAAAGTAATTAATGAGAGCCGCCAGTATAGTAGGCCCTACAAATAGAGAGAAGAAGCAACAGCTACACATGGTTGGTCTTTCTTTTTGTTTGCAAATAACAGTTAGGAATGCATTTTATGCGATACGAACCATTGTAAATATTTTAGAAATGTAAATATAAATATTATAGACTTAAAATTTTAGAAATAATATAAAATATATGCTGCTAAAATATATTTTTAAGTGCACATATTTAGAATTAATATATATATATATATATAATATAATTTATAATATATGAAATTACAAATGCTAATACAGAAATGAGAAAAGAACGTGATAAAAGTAGAAAGTGACATCAGAGAAATAGGGTGTTACAATTAAAAAAATATATTCTTTATGTTTAATGTGCTTGTGAATATCTTCAAAAAAAAAAAAAAAAAGCTACGAATGTCATACTTAAAAAAATAGACGTAATAATTCATATTAAACGTTTTCTTTTATATATATATATATATATATATAATTAAACAATATCAGATATATAAATAATTTTCTCTCGGCACCATATTGGGAATAATTTATTGAAAATGTTACAATTTTAATAAAAACTCACATAGTATAGGTGATATAGAAGATTTAATATTCCTTCATGTATGCTAGATTCATAAATAAATTTATGAATAAATTCAATTAAAAATTATCATTAATGCAAAATAATTACTATGTACACATAATATTTTATGATTTAATTAGTTTATTAATTAATTTTATAAATATAATTTAAGTAAATATTATCCACTAATCAACATAAACAATATTATTTCAAAGAAATTACAACACATACTCTATTATTATTTATGTAAAATATTTTTTTACATCTCTTTTGTATTTTGGATTTTTATGTCCTTTTTTAAAAATATATGATAATTTTACAATTTTTTTTACTTTAAATGGCAATTTTATTGTAATTAAAACTCCATCTAATTAGATTCTTTTTCACTACCACTATTTATGGTTTGGGAATTGAATTGAAGTTACAAAAAAAAATGACCTTAAATTAATATTCTTATTTTTTAAAACTAATTGTTAAGTTTAAGTTAAGATTCTCCATATATGTTACATATAAAATCTATATACTTATTACATATATGTTACATTTTTACACACTTGTTGCATATATTTCACATATACAATTATTTCACTTTTTTTTTTATTTTTTTAAACTAATTGTTAAGTTTAAATTAATATTTTTACATAAATGTTACATATAAAATTCATGTATTTGTTACATATAAAATCCAAATATACATACTTGTTGCATATATTTCACATATATATTTTATTTTGCTTAAAAAAAATTAAACATATATATATATATTATGTATAATATATGATGTATATATAATGTATTTTATGTATAATGTATATATATTTCTTTAATTTTAACTCATATTTTTATAATGAAAATCATGTACTCAGTATAAATGGATGAAATAATAGTGGAAAATAAGGGATATATATGTTGCACATTAATGGGTGAAATTTAAATACTATACTAGTATGATTGGGGCAGTTAAGAATTCAATCATTGATGTGATATGTTCCAATAATTATGGAAATATAATTTTAATGAAAAAAAGTTAGCAAAAATTTTGGAAACAAAATCTCCGGAAATAATAAGGTTAGAGTTGTATAAGATATTTTTTTTTAATGAGAAGATTGAGAGTGATCGATGTAATTAAGAATTCTAATATTAATGAGAAAGTTGTAAATTTTGTAGATGATAACATTTCTAAAAAAGTATTTTTGGAAAACATGATACGCTGAAATAATATTTTTTTGTAATTTTTAAATTGTGATGAAAAAATGTTATAATAGTAGAGAAAGTATTAATTTTGTCCAATTTCCTATTATTTCGGCAAAATCAATCCGTATTAAGATTTGATTTGGACAAATAGGCTTAAGAATTCGAATTACTTTTGTAAAAAAATTAAAAGAATTCGAATTGCTCGAGACAATGAAAATGTTGATCCTATAGTTGCAGAGTTTGAACCTTGTACATTTATGATCAACTTGGAGAAACGAAGCCCGATCTTTTTTTTTTTCCAAAAAATTGTTTAGTTAAAAATAATTTATAATTTAAAAATATTATCATTCTCACATTTTTTTAATAATACTTTTTTTTTAAAAAAAATTGGATTTAATAAATAAAATTTTTATATTTTAAAATTTGAAAAGAGTCAATTTTGTATCTTATATTCTTATTCCATATATACAACACCATAGACGGATTTTGCTGTTGTTTTCGCGGCTGTTGCAACTAACATCAACATAAATAAAAAAAAATAATATTAATATTTATCCACAATCTTTTTTCTTTTCCCTATAAATAATAATGAAAAGCTCAGCAGTGATGAACTCTCATACCTCCTTTTAATGCTTATTCCCTAACTAAACCCTACTCTGCTTTTCTTTCAATTTTTCTTTTTCCCATTTTTGCAGCTATTCATTTTGTTAAGTAAAATTAACATACTTTTAGCAATTATTGACTGGAAATCATCTATTTATATTTTTTTATCAATTTATTTCTAAAATAAATAATTATTTTATATATATTTAAGTTTTTTTATTTATTTTATTTTTTATAATTTTATCATCTTATTGTAGCGTTTAATTGATTTTTTATCATTTTATTATAATATTTTGTTATTCATCGTCTTGTTATACATATTCGATTCAATAGAGATAACAAATCATATTATAGTCGTTAGTCTGTTGCAGAATTAAAGTCATAGATATTTTAGTTACTATAATATCATTACATTTATAGGTTTTAAACTAATTTATTATACTATTAATCTGGATGCTGTAAATTTATATATATATTTTTTTCGATGTATTATTAACTTGAATCAATAAAATTATTCTCTTTAAAACAAATAGCTCAGCAATGATGAGTTCTCCTTTTCCCAAGTTGGATTATCCAAGTAAATGGGTTTTTAAGAAAACCTAGATGTATATGATATCCTCCTGTCAAATAACAATTCCATGTTTCATTGTTTAACCATATTTAATAAATAATTGACTTATTTTTCAAAAAGTATAATCATTTACTAATAATACTTTTTTTTTCTTTTAAAAGTCTCGAATTCTAGAGTTAAGGAGGAATTCAGCTATTCTTTTACCGTTGGGATAAAGGACATGTGCGAATAATACTTTTAAAATAGTTTAATATAAAATATAGGTATATCAGATTGAATATATAGTATTAATTAATTTTTTTTAGTGTGAATCACAGGTATTCTCAGTTTCTTTGTTAACGGACTGAAACTAATTATGTTCGTGTCAGATAAGACTTTATAAGGAGGCAAAACATTTATATAAGATTTTTAATATAATTGCATTTTCAAACTTCGAACTCGAAACATCTAGTTAAACTAAAAAAGTTTTGTGTCAATTTATCCAAACACCCACTTGGATTGGTACTAATTAAATTTTAATGTGTAAAAGTAAGTGAGTTTAGATAAATGAAATGGAAGGCTATATGTGTGTGAGTGCGTGAATATTTGAAAGTGTGGGAATTGGATTGTACCATTGCCGTGTGGTTGGGACAAAATGTGCTGCTGACCGCTAAGCTTAGGCAATTTCCATGTAATTTCTAATGGTCCCTCTCTACCATACAAAACTTTCAACCTAAATGCATTTTCCGTGAATTTTCTCACTCAGGTACTTTTATATCCCCACTCAACCTCTCCCGCAAATATATTGTGAATATATTGTACGTAAGTCCTCTATCGAGGAATTTTGTGGTGCACTTTGTATAATTTACACTAAATATTTTACAACCATTAGATAATTAACTTTTAATCTCATCAATGATTAATAGCTAAAATTAAAAGATGATGATCTTATAAAACTAAGACCATAAATATAAATTACACTAAGTATACTACATAAGTCTTCATTATTTTTTATTTGGTCATGTATCGTGATTTATACAATATGTGATAATCATTAAATTTTCACTAATATTAGTGATGATGACAAATATATTTGAGTTCAAAAGCTTTTCCATTCTTCAATAGTGAAAATATTAATTGAAATACCATAAGTACCAAAAGAGAAGGGGGGTGAATTGGAATTTTTGAATGAAATTGAAAAATAAAATTTGAGCAATAAAGAGTAAGAGAACACGATCATTTATAGAGGTTAGGAAAATGAGTAAGCTAAAAGAGCTGAACCTCATTTGAGAGTCTTAATCCACTATTAATCTACTTCCATATGTAAATTAAATCTTTATAAGCTTAAACAAGCTATCTAAGTATTTTAACTCAAGGTTTACACTCAAAACCTTACAAGAATTTAATTCCCAACTAACTACACTCAATCTTACTATTGAACTATTGATTACAAAAAGAAAATCACTCAACAATCAAAAAAACTCAAGAAAACTCGAGCTTTCCAAAAATACAATGTAAAAGTAAGTGAAAGAAAGAGATGTAACTTAAAAATTAATTAATTATTCTCTAATCCCATATAGTCATAAATGTGAAATATTTATACTCCTTGAAGTATTATAACCATTAGGGTGTATTTATTGCGTTTATAGCCGTTGATTCGTTAATGATGTATGTGCTTAGATTCACAATCATGACACATTTATTCACGATCATAAAGCATTTTGATACTTGAAAATTGAGTTTTCCACACAATTATCGTGAATCTTTCTTTTATGGTCATGAATGACCCATTCACGGCCATGAATTTTGGCTTGATGGTGAAGGCTGACCGTAAAGACTTCTGGAACAATTTGCTCATCTCGAACAATGTTTTCAAGATTATTACAAAATTTTTCATAGTTATGAACATTCTTATGGTTAAGACATAACCTTTTACGGTCACGAGTTTTTTTATAGTCATGAATTCTAATGGTAAAACTTAATCTTCATAGTCATGAAATATGACCGTGAATTCTTCCTTTTCAAGTCTTTTATAATTCAATATTGATTTCTAAAGCTTTTTTAAGTGTTTGACTTGATTATAATTTACCTATTCAAGACTTATACTTGAAATAATTAAATTTTATTACATAATTATTTGTAACTATCAAAATAATGGAAATATCTCTCAAAGTTCAACACCAAAATCACTACTTAATTGATTTAAAAATAGAATTTTAATTATAGAATATTTAAAACTTTGAATTTCTTGCGATATTTTCTAAAATTATTATGAGACCTACTGGATCAAATATTTAAAATAAATAACGATGAATTACAATTTTTTTATTAATATAATAAATTGCGATCTAATCAAATGAAAAATTGCTTATCAAGTAGCATTGGAGTCCAATACCAATATTCCACAAAAATAACAGTAAAAAAATGCTGAATCGGATAATGAATTAATGTCTTTTTTCATAAAAATCAATATGACTATATAATATCTCATTGGTATAATGGATTGATTAGTCAAGCCATAAGATTAATCACTAATATCTTATTTGATTCAAAAAATAAAGTTTGACGCAGTAATTTCATAGACTTAGTTATTCCGTAGAATAAGGATTGGTTAAAACCCAGATCCCTCGTCTCCGCAAATGATATTCTAGACTCATGTTCACATTACATTATGAATTAAATATGGGTGAAAGAAAATTGTCAATTTTTTAAATAAAATAAATTTACACACATTCATTTATTAATATAGGTTTATTAGTTTATTGGTAAAAAATTCATTAGCTTATTGATAAATGTTTATTTTATTTTAAAATAAAATCAATTGTTATTTTGTATTTTTTTTTTACGTTTTCATATACTATTTGTCTTGATTTGTTATTTTTTCGGTGTGTTTTGTCTTGATTTTTTTTGTTACGTTTTGAGTTTTTTTGAAAAAGATTGAATAAATTCATACCTAAAAATGAAAATACAAAAAAATATTCATTAAATGAAGTACATTAAAATAAAATGAACTTATATTAATATAAGAAATGAACATTTATTAATAAACATATGAATTTTTTTAATAAACTAATGAATCTTTTTTGATAAATTAATAAATCTTTTATTAATTTCGTAATAAACATTTTCAGTTTATTCGTAATGAATATTCTCATTAAATTAATGAATATTTTTTAATAAACTAATAAACATTTTTCAATAAACTAATGAATCTTTAGTTTATTTGTAATGAACTTTTACAATTTATTACAATTAAATAAACTAATGAAACTTTATTTTATTCACAATGAATATTTTTTAATGGTATAATTAATATTTTTCAATAAATTAATAAATCTTTAATTTATTCGTAATGAATCTGCTTAATAAACTAATAAATATTTTTTAACAAACTAATGAATATTTTTTAATAAATTAATGAATCTTTATTTAATGACATATGATGAATATTTATAAAAACTATGCAAGTTTGATTTATTTACAAAATTATCATCATCTCTTACACATGTGATGAATTTTGGTCTATAATGTTATATGAACCAGGATCCAGAATATAATAATTGCCTCATATCTTTACTAATGCTTATCTAGTGGAATTAACAATCCCTACATTTATAACATTATAAACTCTAAACTACCCTTAATCATTTAGTTAACTTATAGGAATTTGAGTATTTGTTACAAGAGCAATATTTTGTAATTGTTAATAACCAAAAAAATAAAGCAAGATTCCAAATAAATTATGGAACAGTAGCTAAATAAATTTTGGAGAGCTCAGAGTAAAAACACACTTAGTATATCCAATTAATGGTGATTCGAACAAAAACACATAAGAGGGCAAGTCAAAATTAAAAGAAAAAAATGATTAACACTAATCAGTAATATAAAATTACAATATATATATATATATTATTAAAATCCAAACACAAAATAAGTACAGAGAAGATTGAAAATACATGTTGATATTGATAAATAACAAAATAAAAATATAGTAGTTTTTAAATATAAGATAAATTATATTTAAATAATTTAATAATTTAAATAATTTATTATATTATTTAAACTTTCATATCAAATATAGAATTAAAAATTTAGATTAGTTAATATTATGATTAAAATATTTCTACCAAACAAGAGTTAACTAATTTTATGACTTAGCTAATCCTAATATTAATGTTAATCACACAACTTAATCAATATTTTAACCAATCAAACTGTAATAGTATAATGAAGTAATCACATAACCTAAAAGTGATGTTACTATCAATAACTATTTTCTTAATTTTTTGTTAAGAATTAATTAATCTAAGATTCCATGAGAGGATATTATTAATTGTTTAGTATTATCTCATTATAAAATTTCCAAGTTAGGTGTGAAAGTCTTCATAAATTATTGTAACAAACAATAATTTTCTCTTTTTTCAAAAAATAAAATATAAAAAAATCTCATCAAATCTCTCACTCAATCATGGGAAGAAAAGTAAATAAACAATAAATAGAAGAAAGAAATAAATTTTTTTTTTGGTAGATTCAGCTAATTACATTATTTATTTATTGATTAATTTAATTATAAAATAATAATATATAAAAATAAAATAATTAAATATATATTACTAGAGGATCAAAATACTGTATAAATCAAAATTTTTCTCAACCAGCTCAGTCGCTCTATATATGCTAATTAGAGGTATGCCATTCTAATTCACCCCCTTTCTCCTCCTCTCGCTTATATTCCTTCATCTCTGCTCTCATTTGCATTATCTTTTACGCTGCTACTTAAGCTTCCAGCTCTCAATTTCAATTCCTTCGAGGTAAAAATTTTTATTTAATTATTCATTTTCTTGGTGTCCTGGTCTCTCATTTCAATATCCTTATCCTTCTGGGATTTATATACCTTTTTTTTTGTTTTAATTTTTCTTATTTGGACTATAGTTCAAGTTTTAGGGCTAGGAACGTAAGTTGGGTTTCGCTTCAACATTCTTGGAGTCTGTGTTTCTATGGTTTTATTTTGCAATTGTTGTTAATTGTGTTGCTCTTCGTGAACATGCATTTGTTTATTTATTTATTTTTTGGTTTGTTAAATTATTCTCCTTTATGCGAATTTCTGAGCTATTTTCATTTTCTTGATGAAATTAATGACATGGGTACTATGTTTCTAAATTATTTTATAACAAATGTGAAAGATAACTTTTTTGGCAGAATATTTCGCTGAGATACCTTATAGTCTTTTTTCTTGCTTTCTCCTTTTTCTTCATACCTGTTTGTCGGTCGCGTACTGTTGGCTGGGACTGCTCCCTTTTTCTTCTATGAAGTCTTGGTTTGTGCTTAATTCATGTTCTTTCCATAATTATTGACACTGACTACTGACTATTAACGTGCTTCGGGCTTAGAATCTACGAAGATTGGTTTTTCCGGTACTAGTTACTATATTTATTCAAGTATAATAGTGGGAAAGTAGTTGTCATATTAGCAATTGTGTTGGCTAAATTGCTACCTTTTTATTTCTTTTGAGGAATACCTTTTGCTTGAACTAAGGCCATGCTCAGTGATTGTTTGTTGAGGTTTTATTTGTGTAATCAGTCAATTTAGCAACTTTTGAAGCTCAAAAATACAATAATTTTAGTATATTGTGATACTATACATATTTTATATTGTTGATACGATTTGTGTAGTATGGGAAGCACTGAAGGAACCAATTATGGGGCTTACACCTACGAGAACCTCGAGAGGGAACCTTACTGGCCATCTGAGAAACTCAGAATTTCCATTACTGGAGCTGGTGGTTTTATTGCCTCCCACATTGCTCGCCGTTTGAAGAGTGAGGGCCATTACATTATTGCTTCTGACTGGAAGAAGAATGAACACATGACTGAAGACATGTTCTGTCATGAATTCCATCTTGTGGATCTAAGGGTCATGGATAATTGCTTGAAGGTTACAAAGGATGTAAATCATGTGTTTAACCTTGCTGCTGATATGGGTGGGATGGGTTTCATCCAGTCCAACCACTCTGTTATTATGTATAACAACACAATGATCAGTTTCAACATGCTTGAGGCCTCTAGGATCAATGGAGTGAAGAGGTAAGTTGTGGATGGAATTTATGTTTTTCTTGGTTTGACAGAAGTTCTTAATGAAAATGGAAGTCAGATTTTCTTGGTAAATGTTTGAAAGGTCTGATATTCTTGTTTATGCAGGTTCTTCTATGCCTCTAGTGCTTGTATATACCCTGAATTCAAGCAGCTGGATACTAATGTGAGCTTGAAGGAGTCTGATGCCTGGCCTGCAGAGGTTGATTACTCTTTTCTGGTTACCAACTATACAATTTACCTATTTTTACCAATAAATTACCTCACTAATTTATGGCTTTAACTTCAATTTGTATTTTAGCCTCAAGATGCTTATGGTTTGGAGAAACTTGCCACTGAGGAGTTATGCAAGCACTACACGAAGGACTTTGGAATTGAATGTCGTATTGGAAGGTTCCATAACATATATGGTCCTTTTGGAACATGGAAAGGTGAGCTCCTAATTGCTTAATTGTTTGCAAATGTAAATGATTATGTGACTTCTTGAATTGTAATAATTTTTCTGCCTCACATTGTTTATACTTAAATTGTTGTTTTCTCTCAACTATGGCAGGTGGCAGGGAGAAGGCCCCTGCTGCTTTTTGCAGAAAGGCTATCACCTCCACTGATAAGTTTGAGATGTGGGGAGATGGGCTTCAAACCCGATCCTTCACCTTTATTGACGAATGTGTGGAAGGTGTGCTTAGGTAAGCATTTCATGAACTAAGGCTTGTGCTTTATTTCTTTAGATTTTTTTGGGTGTGCAATCATGTTGATCCAAAATTTGTTCGTGGACTAAGGGGAATGAAATTGATGAGATGATAGTATCTGATAAAATATATTACATAATATCTTTGCCTGTATTCTAATCAGAAAAATGTAGTTCCCCTATCATCTGGTGTATTTTTCTTGGAACAATGTTTAAGTACTTGTTTGTTGTCCATTGATGTTCATCCTGATTAAAATTTTATTTTTCAGATTGACCAAATCAGACTTCCGAGAGCCAGTGAACATTGGAAGTGATGAAATGGTCAGCATGAATGAGATGGCAGAGATTGTTCTTAGCTTTGAGAACAAGAAGCTGCCGATCCATCACATTCCTGGCCCAGAAGGTGTTCGTGGTCGCAACTCAGACAACACCCTCATCAAAGAGAAGCTCGGTTGGGCTCCTACCATGAGGTTAAAGGTATCTATTCGAATGCATGTAGAATGCCCTCGGAAATAAA
>CATIWF010035377.1:0-23866 GCA_949630135.1 Balakata baccata
ATTTGCCTTTTCAAATTTTCCAGAGATTTGTTTGTCTCAAAATTGAGTTTTGGGTCTAATTAATATTTTACAATTTTAATTTTTTTTTAATTTATCTCATTCATTGTCAGAAATATTTTCATTTTTTCAAAAAAAAAAAAAAACTTCTTTTCTGAATGTCATTTGCTATTTCCAATTAATTGTGCACTGAATTCTATAATCAAAACAAAAATGAAATTATGTATTAATTAAATTCAAAAATTAATGATTGCAGGAAATTCATAAATGAACTAAGTCTGTAACGGAGTGAAGTTACAGACAGAATGAAATATCATCAACTCATTCAAGCATTTTGATACTGCATTGCATTTTCTTCGGTGAAAAAAAGGGGGGAAAAAAAAGAAGAAATCTGCAGGCTATGCAACAAAATATCGGAGAGAGCGTAACGATCCTCACTTACTAAATTCCCACCTGAAAATAAATTATGTTGGCTAATTCACCCACATGCATAACTCCAAATGGATGTTTCTCAACTCTTCAAATTATGGTCTGGAAGTTCTTTAACAAAAAGAAAATGATTAACTACACGCTAACAGTGATACATTTTATTTCTCCAGAATGGAAAATTGTAGCTGGGAATCATATCCAATGGGAAAATATTTGAAGCTTTTTCCAAGCATATTCAAAAAGCTAAACCTCATGTTTTCTAAGCAAACCAGCTTTTGTTGAAAGCATCCGTTTCTCAGTTTTGACCAGCATAAGGAAAAACATACAAGAGGACTTGATTAAAAAAAATTCAATAAGTACCTCTAGCATGATATTTTCTATGCAAATGTGACAAAAAATACTGTAAGAGCCACGAAGGGTTTCTGCTCCCTACGATAATGAAGGAAACCATTTTGGCATCTAATCAAATTCTGAAAGTTACCACTTACCATGCTATTTTCAGCTTTCACCTGCCTTCACAACATCCTACTAAGTGACTTGATAAGTGCTTTCAAGTTCCGTCTTGTAGCCTCATCACCAGTGAATCCCAGAATATCAGAGCTTATATTCTAATATGGTTGAAGATGAAAAAGATAAAAAATATTAAATAAACAAAAAAAATTCACTGGCAAAAGCATAGCAAAACCTGTTGGAACATTCAGAATCTGATCTCACCTCAATGTTTCTCAGAGTAAATATCAGACTGTAAATGGACTTCTGGATCAATTCAGTGTTCTCTGGGGTCATGATGGATGCATGTGCTTTTCTGCAGAGAACGAAAAAATTCCACCACTTTCATTCTGCAGCAATATCTCGAGAGATTTTGTTTACCTTTACTTCATGAAGAATGTCCCCTTCTTTGTTTCAGCCCATAAACAAAACCATAATATTGCTAAATCAAATGTGTATATCAAGGTGGCCAACATTAAGGTTTCAACAAAATCATATAGCTTAACAAACCATCAAAATCAGATTGACATGCCTCAGCTTGCCATCATAATGTTAAGTCTCTGGCTGTAAGTAGGTGATCCTAGTATGACCTTAATTCTCACAGAGCAGAATCTACTTACCAATAACCATCCTAGATGAAATGAAAAGGATTTGTCCTCTGGTAAGATCATAAATTGATCATAGAAGTTACAGTATTTGACTAATTCTTATGTAAGGCTTCCTAGAAAAGCAATCAACACGTAAGCACAATTGCAACAAATTTTCATTTTTTTGAAACAAATTTTAAGTGCAGTAAGGATCAATGCTTTTGAATAAAATATTGTTAAAATGAACATTGGGACAGAAAAATTGCACGTTGAGAAATAATTTCATGCTCCCAATCCAAAAGAATTTCCAAATCTCAGGTTGAGCTCGTTTAAGAAGGATCACCTTTCAGGTTTCACTCTATACTGGATGATTACAGGTATCCCTTTTAGTACACTTAGCAACAGAGAAAATATGATCAGAGACAAAAATTATGTGATATTGATAATATCTGGTTCCAGTATCCTTTATTGGCTCTGGATTCAAAATAACAGACGTTCCCTATATTTAATGATAATTCCAACGCTGCACTTATTGTAGCTTATATATAGTTCTTTTCACCCAGAGAGAGAAAGAGAGAGAGCAACCAGGCAAACAGGCAACTTTTGATATAAACACCATATAAGACACACAGCAGTTTTAATGAGTTTGAGAAAACAAGTTGCTTAGATCAGGCAAAGCTATAGGTTGAGAAAGCTGACAACTGAAATTCTGGCTAGTCAAGCTATCAATACAATGCTACTGTGAAAGAAAGTGATCTAATAGTGATGAAGAGACAAGCATTGTCTAATCAGAAAAACAGGCAGGGCTGCTATGAATGGCGGAGAAACAATCAATAGGTAACAGTAGTCCTCAACTAATACAGTTAAATACAATGAGTATAGAGCATAAAATAGTTGATTCCTAACAAAAAACATAGAATGATGATAATCGAGAGGAGGAATGGAATTTAATTTTTTTTTTTATATTGATTAATAGGCAATTAAAAAAAAAGGAAAAAGAAAAGAATTTGAGCAATTTTCATGTAGTTATTGAATGTCCCACATGAAAGACACTGTCTATTTAAGTCACAAACCTGCCAAAGAGACAAAATGGTGTTCCATTGCAACATCAAAAACATACCCTATTTTACCAAATGTCCAGAAAATTTTTAGAATAAAAACATCAAGATGTTTTGGAAGAAGGTATAATATGATAAAGATAAGGATCATTCATCTAAATAACTGTGTGCAAAATACAGCTAGACTTTATCATGAGTTAGCAAAAAAATAAGCTGAGCGTAAGCTGCAAAACTTAGTGAACAGAATCTACAGGGTAAGCCTCAAAGACATCATCAATTGAGCTATATATATGGGCTTTAGGCTGCCAAGTCTATAGTCCAATAACTGATAACTTGCCTCATTGTGCAGGCAATTGAGTTCAAAGTTCATACCACTGCATCACCCTCATCTTGCATTGAGAAGCAGAAACTATTGAGCTTAAAATAACTAACCTATCTAAGTGAGGTAACCTCATTTAGCAGTTAGCACAAAGTAAAATTCAAAAAGGAATATTGTTTTTATGGTTATTATATAAAGTATGGGCTGGCAAATCCCTGGCTGTACATGCACAACAGTAAAAGAACACTGTGTACCTCGGGCTATAAAGTTGGATGGCACCCAAAAAATACTTTATTACATGTTGGATTATGTCTAGTTCACTCACTGACTGGCTGCTGGCCACTACTAACCTATAAGAATCTAGCAACAAATTGTCCATTCAAAGTGCAGTTAATAGCCAAGTGGTCAGCTTTGCAGTTATTATGGCCTAACTTTGCAGACATGAACCTTTAATATAGTATTCTTCCAGGGGAAAAAAGAGCTTCACCATAGGGGGGTAGAAAGCTGAGTTCATTTCAATTTCACTGAAGTCCAATCTCAGAAGAGTACCATAAGGTCAAGAAGGTGACAACTGATAAGTGTGATGATCTGTGTGCTTTACTTCCTCCCTATTTTTTGTGTGTTCTGGGCAAAAGGGATTGAGAGGGGGAAGGAGAAGACCTTAATCCAGTTGATTGTGAAGAAGGTTTTGTAGTTCACCTTAAATCTTCAGAGGCTTGAATTAGGCTTCTGGTCAAAGTCTCGACTTCCTTAAGGAGACCACTATCACGAACCTCAGCAAGTAAAGGTTGTATGTCTTCAGTCATGTCCTGGATCTGAGATATCACTACATCAGAATCAAATTTTGCATTAGTACACATTAATTGTCAAATATAAATGTGCAAAAAATTTAATTACAGGCTCAGCATGCATACAGAATAAATCCAGGCAATTTCAAGCGGAAAGACAGATCCTTCAAATGATCTCTTTTCATCACTGAAGATGTCAACTTATCAGCAACCACACAATGCAATAAATAATACTTATTGAAAAACTGCTATAGTTTCACTGAAAAAGCAGACACATATGATCTCTATAAATTTCTGCTAAAATGGTGGCTTGACATACCCCATATGCACTCAGAGGTAATTACTAATTAATGTTTGCATCAAAAAACTAATAACAAGCTTAATTTAATCTTGCCAGAAGTTGAAACTTGTATTGCTATGCCATGAAGCCATTGTTTTATAATTGATCTAGTAGATATTTGAAAAAGAGATTGAAGAAAAAAGGACAAAATGCACCTTTATAAGCAGTGGCTTTGCCTCTTCAATCACAGCAGCAACACGCTCAGCCAATGAATAGCTTTTGGCAACACCAATTTCCTCCACTTCACGTCCAAGACGGGTCAATATGCCAACTAAGGCATCAATACTCACCCCTTGATGTCCTTTTATCTTTTGCCTATCACATAGAATTAGACCTTCTTTAGCACATTCAGCATCAAGAGGTCCCACAGAAGGTGTTGGAATCGGATCTATAGGGGTAATATCAATCAGGGTTTCCATGAGAAGTCCTGACTGGTTCACCTCAACCAGTGAATTTCTAGGAATTATTATTTTATCATCGTCAACCTAGAAAATGTAAATCAGCAAATTTGAATTAGTATAATCCATAGAAAACAAAGAACATGTCAAGATGGGTCATACAAGAAATTAAATTTAGACACACACCTCAACAACTGCTTCAATACTTCTCAAAGAAGTATTAACTTTGATAACATTGCCAACAGTTACCCCTCTAATTCTAACCGGGGTTCCTGTGCAAATACCACAAGCTTGAGCAAACTCAAATACAGCCGTGTACTTCCGGAATTTAGAATGCATTTGAAACCCCTTCAACCAAGCCAAACTAAGTGCAAGAAGAACTGCACCTGACACAAGAAACAACCCCACACCACCTTCCCATATGGTTCTTCGTCCAAACCCAAAATCATTTAATGGCTTTACTGTTTGCCTCCATATACTTCGAGGAACCTCCAAAACAACTGCAAGTGGATTCTTTTTCTCTGAAGGAGATGGTTGATTATGTCCATCTGCTGACATTCCTCTTACCTGCATAAGTTGCTTTTGCTGTCTTGATGGAAGATAAGGCAGGAAACTCGAAGAACCACAGCGTACAATAGTCAATGATGAAGACAACAAAGAAGGACATGTTGAAGCCTGAGCAACTAAATTTGCGACCATTTTTCTGGCACCACAACTAAATCACCTTCCCAGTAATGTCTCACAACAATTACACGAGCAAGAGCGCACTCAATAAGGACTTGGCCTTAGACAAAATTGGATTTCAGAAGTCTCTGTCAGTTCTATTGTTGAAATCCCAGACCAAAACCCTGAAAGGTTCCCATAAATAAGGGAGTAAAGAAGAAGAAGAAAATAGAAGACAGAAGCAATCACCATAGAGTGAATTTCACAACATAGGATATTAGCAAAAAAACTATAAGGCAGAAATGCACCGTTTTCGTTCAGAGGCTACAAAAATAAATAAAAGCATCGGAAATGGAAAAAAAAAAAAGAAAAATAAATTAAATTCCCCAGATACAGAATTTTTATAAGTAACAACAAAAGGAGGGTTCAAAGATAAACTACCAGTTTCTTTTTCCGAGCAACCAAAGACAAGTAAAATTAAGCAGGCCAAGTAGTTAATTATTTCCTAAGACCGAATTCATTATGAAAATTCAAATAATAAAACTAAACAGGATTTACCCCATTTAAAGATGAAATTCTGAGCAGCCAGAACCAGAAAGAAAAAGAGAGAAACGGAAACAATCAAACCAATTGCTTTAGCTAGTGATTTCAGTTTTGGTTCATTCTCTCATAGTTTTTTAAGCAAGTAGAATGTGAAGAGAGCAAGAGAAAGATCGAAGAGGAAAGAGAAGAAAGCAGTACATTTGAGAGTATGGAGAGAATTCTGAGTCCACTTTGCTGAGCAAGAAGAAGAGAGACGAGGCTGAATTTGCGGAATGCAGACGGTACACCGTCTCTGCGACCAACCCACTTCAATATCACAAATAAATTATAAATATAATAACATCAATTTAATAAAAATGACAATCACATGTTGTAATTGAACAGGAAAAATGCTAGCAAAACTTTCTAATACATTTTCCACTCTACTTAGAAAAATATTATTAATTTTTATAATAAAAATTAATATTTTATATAAAAAATATATATTTTTATATTAAAAATATATCGTAAAAAATATATAAAAAAATATTGGTAGTACTCTTCAAATTTATATTATTTGGACTATAGTGAATTAAATTATTTACGAGGTACTTAAGGTCAACTCATAAAATATTTAAATAATTTAAGCTCGAATTATTTAAATAGCTTATCTAATCGAGTTTGAATATCATAATGTTCAATTTATAAGGCTTATAGCTTAATCAAATAGTTATTTTTTTAATTATTTATTAAATTGCTTTTATATATTCTATATTTAATTATGTTCAAAGTTTAAACAAATCAAGTCTATTCGAATCGATTTTGAGTCGAATCGAATATATTATTTATTATATTTTTTATTTGATCGGAATATTGTCAAGTCAAACTCGAGTATGAATATTTTTTGAATTAAATTTCGAATTATTAAAATAAACTTAATGAATTTGAGTATTGAATTTTTTAATCGAGTCTAACTCGAATTTGGTACAATGTCGACTTGACTTGAATTGATTATGGGTCCTAAGATCATCATCATCCATGTAATTAGATGATAATAGTAAGCAGTGGACCCAATTAATATTTTAATATATTATATTTAATATTAATAATTAAAATGTTATATTATTTTTATTGTTATAAATTAATTAATATTAAAATTAATAATTTTCATAAAATTAATTATAAATCTTTAAAAAAATTTAAATAAATCACGTAACATTTCATTAACAAAAAAACATATTACATAGAAATTACAAAAAAAACTTAAATAAAATTCAACATTAAAAATTTATAAAAAGATAAATACTACATTAATCATCATTTTCTCTGTTTCCAAAACGGTTCCAAATCTCTTCAATTTAATCTGCATATAGTCGTTGATTAATTGACATATTATGAATTTGTATATAATTTTGAACATTACTCCTCATAAAGTAGAAAGCCGGATTTGAGAAATTTCAAGTATGAATACGTTGATGCTCACTCCATCATCTCAATAATCAAAATTACAGCGTATGAATATTGTTCATCCTCCAAAATCATATTATGCACGATTACCCTTGTTTGTATAATTCATCTAATTGTCTCCTTACACCACACGCGTGAAGAGCAATTGATGATAGTAAACCGTGCTTGGAGCACTCCGAATGCTCTCTCAATATTTTTTGAGCACCTTCGTATTTTTTTACAAATAACTTGTGTTTTGACCCTTAAGGTAATGAGATTGACTTCATGAAGGAGGCCCAATTAAGATATATTACGTGTGTGAGGTAATATCCTCAATTATAATTATTTTCATTACTAGAGAAGTTAATTTATAGTGCTCTCCCTTCCAAGGCCTCATGGAAGAGCAGAGATTGGTCTAACATATTGATATTATTTAGTGTACCTAGAAGACTAAAAAAATGCATGTCATATCCATAAATCTTGTGAAGCAACAACTTCAAGTATAATGGTTGGGCTCTTATGATCCCCTCTAACATACTGGCATTAGATAATTTTTCTACTCCCATTGCATACAATCAATAATTCCTAACATATCTGGGAAAGATGGAAGCTATAAAACAATATAATGCAACTATAGAAATGAAAATGAAGTTAGAGGAGGAATGAGAGAGGAGAATACAACAATGTGATAAAAAAAAGACTGACATTTCAGTTAATGCAATTAGATCTATTAACCTTGATAGATGAACAAAAAAATTATATCAGTGACAAATCCATAAAATTTTCAATAAAGGCTGAAATTTTGTTGTTTATCTTATTATTATTATTATTGAATTATTATTATATGAAATTAAGTTAATAAAACTAATTATATTATTAATTTTTCTAATCAATCAACTTTAGTTTTATAATAATTATAATTATATTATTAAATATAATTAATTATACTAATTTAATTTTATACTTTATATTATGAAATTAAATTCATCAAATTAAATATATTTTTAATTTTAATAAACTCAAATTTTATAATAATTATATTAATAAAAATATTTATTTTATTAAATAGAATTATACAATAAATTAATAATATTAATTATACTAAATTAAATAATTAATTATATTAACCATTAATTGCATATTAATTAATTTTAATTATATAAATCAATAAATAATATTTTTTATTAATTTTATTTAAATTATTATTAAATAATATATGGGGGACCCAAAAAAATTTCTTAATTACTTGAAATTTTCTTTCTGCACTCGCTGATATTGCAAGCTTGCAAAAATAAAAGTGAACTCTCCACTCAATTGAGGTTGAAAATGCTATGTAGAATTTTTGTAATTGGGAATGATTGATGATGGTGATGCTCTAATAACGCCTCACCAATTTCATTATTTTCATGGAATTAAACTTTTTTATTTCAAATTTTTTTGTTAAAAATTATTCAATTTAAATTAATAAAATACTGAATAATAATCATGAAATTAAACTTTTTAATTCAAATTTCTTTGTTAAAAATTATTCAATTTAAATTAATAAAATACTGAATAATAATAATGATGATGACGACGACCACGACAGAGGCAACTTGTTAAAAATTATTCAATTTACATGAAATTTAGTAAAATATTTTTTATGTTTGCTTTTATTAAATCTTGATTGTTAACGCCTTGTAAAAATGATAAAATGGGCAATATTTTTCTTATTATCAATGAAAATTTGACTATGCAAAAATTGTCTTATTCTACTTTGGGACAGCCTATAAATAAACTTCTCAATTTTCTTGGGCATCCATACATATATGATATAACAAGTCAATTTCTCATTTATCCTTTTTTCTGTTTTTTTTTTCTTTGGTTAACCCAACATCAAACCTTGTATGATCTAAAATGCAAAGTTTCGATTAATATATTTTAAGGATTAATTTCATACATGGTTATTAAATTTTGCTTTTATTGTAATAAAATCGTAAATTTTTTTTCGTTTCAAAAAACTATTCAACAATATTTTTATTTCATTAAAATTACTTCCGATTAATTTTCAGATTGGACAACCAGAAAATTGATATTACTGATGATATATCACTAGAAATATGATGTGATAATTGACACGTCACTTAAAATCTAATATGACAATTGACATGTATCATAAAAAACTAACGTGACGGGCTGACATATCACCTTAAACTTACTAGAAATAATTTTAGTAAAACGAAAACAAAATTTAGTAATATTTTCAGAACAACAAGAATTTTTTATAATTTTACTGAAGCAAAAGCAAAATTCAAATTCAGTAACCATAAATAAAATTAAGAAAAAAATATTATTTACTCTCTCTAATTTAACATAATACACTAGTACCTCCTTAAGAATTGAAAAATATACGATTTACTTTATGTAATTTGACATAATATATTAGTATCACCTGATGTTTAACAATTATACTATTTACTCTTTGAAATTTTATATTGCACTAATACCTCTCTGGAAATTTAATTTGATTAGCTAGACTAATATCCCAGATCAAAAGATAATATTCTTTTTTGTTAGTCTATTATATATTTTTTTCAAACTTTATGGAATACTATTATATTATATCAAACTATTGAAAACAAATTGTATATTCTTTAAACTTACTAATGTATTATATCAAACTAAAAAAAAAAATAGTAGTTTTCTCTAAAATTAACCCTAGATTTCAATGCTATCTTGAGCAAACAGTTTTTATTAAAAATTTAAACCATCCGAATCTATACTAAGTTACTAACTATAGCCACCTGGAATCCATGAAGATGAAGTTATCCCCAAAATCCTTTATTTTCGTATTTGGTCACCTATTTATGCTGTTTCTTTGGCATTGATATCTTCAGGTTCACTTTTTCTCATATTAACATTTTAAAAATTGATAAGCCCTTGGACAAATAGCATAAATTAATAGGAATATTTTGCGACTATATTTGAATAAAAAAACAAAATCTTCATGCCTGCTAGATTTAAAATTTTAAAAAACTGCTGTTCAATTACAATTGTTGAACATTCTTAGTTATTCATCTTTTGAGCATATTATTTAATTAATTATTGCTCAGTAATAGTAATGACTCAATTTCATATTTATATATATATATATATATATATATGAATTGAATGCACCACCCAGAAAAAGGGATTCGGTGATTAGTAATCCAAGAAAAATACTACTTATCCCGACACCAATTTACATAAAATACTTGCATTCTATTCACCCACTTTGTTTTATTCAACTTATGTAAGTACAAAAATATTGAAACAAATTGGAAAAAAAAGTGTTTGAACAAGCTAACATTTCTCATCAAAGAATTTGTTGATAAAAGACAGATATACCACAACGCGAGTTTCAAAATTTCAATTGACAAACTACAAACAAAGATGACTTAAAGAAGACATACCAATCCAAAATCCACACAAGTATTTGCATTACAGAAATAGAATGAGGCAAAGGTGAAATTGTTGTCCATATCTCCTACAAACTAAGTGACAACCTCCATTCACCTATCAACTCGCAGATCTTGAACTGTCAAACCTGCAAACACATATCAAATAGACCCGATTAGATTATCACCCATAAAACATTTTATGATATCCCAATATTTGAATTGGGTATATATATATATATATATTTTCTATGAATACACAAATGTGCCTCGATCATGTACTTCTACAGTGTTTATTTTGTACATTTTTCTCCTTCAAATATTTACAGCTGTTTGTATTTAAACAATGGCAGAGCACAAAAAAAAATATGATTTCACAATTAACCTGGAGGAAGAGATTGTTTCAACTTGTCAGCTTTCTCAGAGTCAAATACACACAGGGTATAAAGATACTTGGAGCAGCGGACTTTGAACTTGACAACATCCTTGCTCCTCTTGATCTTCACAGATCGTGCATCTTTCCTTCTTGCAGTGAGAAGGAAATCCTTAATCTCATGAATTTGCTTGGGCTGTGTACAAAACAATCAATTTTAAGAAATAGCGTTACAAACTTAAAAAAAAAAAAGAAAGCGTTACACACGAAATATTAAAGTCGACAAAATGCAGAATAAAAAAAAAAAACAGGATATAAGCAGGGTAAACATGAAATCTTAAAGAGCTTATTGAGTCTCTAGAATCAGAAATTATTACCGAATAATTCTTCTTCAAGTGCAGATTAAGAGAATTTAGTATGGCAATGAGTAGAGGTTACTCATTATAAAGATATATTTGTACTATTAAATCCACGTTGCAAATACAAGTAAGGTGGACACGCTTGAGTTAGAAAAGAACAGAGGATCTTAAAATTATTTAGAGCATATAAGCATGGAGAACACGTGTACGCTAAAAGCCTATGGATGAGAGCTAAGAGAATAAAGATTAATCAAACTTCAACAAGAAAATGTTATTTTCTGACGTCCAAATGCGACATAAAACATTCAGCCTTGGATAGCAAAGGAAACGACTTTTACGCTTCTGTAACACCAGCATTAACTAATTAAACTTAGAGTAAAGCTGTAATCTCATACACACATACACATGAAGCCATTGTGCTGACTAAAAAAATTAAACCACAAGCAAAGAATAACATGATTTTATTTTAAAATACATGATGAACTCAGTCCCTTAGATGTTCTTGACAGAGTTGCAATCATCACCACTAATCATTACAGGTCTATAGGACTCATCATTGTCGGTTTGATATATCCTCCAAAATATATGGAAAACAAAGAGTAACAAGTGTTCTTTTGTGACTCTCAGGTCAATAAAGACATAAAGAGAAAGAATTAAGAAAAAAGTGTTAAAAAGAGTCTCCTAAATGTTTTTCAAGAAGTCGCAATCATCAATACAAGTTCCTCTGGAAAACATACACAATTACCTCCTCTGCAGGCAAATGCTTTATCAAAACATCATCTTAAGAAAATTCCTAGAAGTTCCCTTTCCAGAACCTATACAATGTACAAGAACGATTTCTTCAACAAAAAAACAGTTGCAATGGTAGGATAATGTAGTTTCCCGACGTCCAAATGCAACAGAAAGTTCAGCCTTGGATAGCGAGGGAAACATCCTTTTAGGCTTCAATAATTGCAGCATTAACTAATTAAATTTAACATAATGCTGTAAGCTCACTATAAACATTGAGACGAAGCCTTTACACTTTACAGTTTACCCAAGGATCTCAAATCATAAAGAAAACAATGTATTAAGGAACTCAGTCCCTTAGATGTTCTTAAAAGAGTTGCGATCATTCCCGCAAATCATTACAGGTCTGTAGGACTCATCACTGCTCCATTTGACATTTCCTACCATTAAGAATTTTTTTAAAATGAAATATAGTTGCTCCACTGTTGCGACCATCAACTCAACAGAGACAGAGAAGAGGAGAGAGATAAATGAAGCAACACAAACAATATTGCTTCAAGGGAACGAGTCAAGAGGGAATCAATTAAAATCCACACTGACCAGATAGTGAAGCATCGCATAGCCTATATAATTCAGTAAATCTAAAGGTCAAAATAATGGAACTTTCTTTATTAGTGTTCGTGAAATCACCGAGGAATAACTTTTATCTCAAGTTCTCAACTAAAAACGAAAAAGAGAGACATGCAAACAAATTAAGACATACAAGCCTTACAACACTAGGGGTTGAGATTTCGAAAGGCCCATTTGAGGCTTTTGAATCTACAAAATTTCAAACCCTAACATCCTTGTTGATATACTTGGCAAAGGTATACTATAAACAAGTCCAGAAATAAAATTGAGCGACATATAAGATGAATTACTGTTAATGTTTCACAACGTTTGCCTGCCATTAGTTTTGATGATACTATAAAATCCAAAATTTCTGATAGGAAAAAGCTTCACAAGGCTTGCATATAATTAGTTTTTAAAAACGCTATTTAATACAGCCATTTTCTGTTCGCAAATATCATCAAATAGAATACACATTATCTAAAGACATAGAAAATCTATATCTTCTCTTCAGATCTCACTTCTCATTCAAAAAAACAAATAATGGAATCACCCCAACCCCATATTCGAAAATTCAACAATATTATAAGCGAAATAAACACAAGAATAACATCAAAGCATCGACAAGAACCAGAACCACTCGAAGCATGTCAAACAAGAATATCATTCATGGAGACAGAAAATCATCTTCAAATACCCAGATCAAAGCAAACCATTCTTTGAATATCTGACAAGCAAATCAAACAATCAAACATGTAAATCAAATAACAAGCAAGAACAAGTAAACTACCATTTTGAAAAGGGCCTTTTGAGAGCTCTAAGTTTCAACTGAAGTGAGCACGCCCCAAACCCTAGATTCTGTGATATCCACATATATATAAGCCAATAGCTTTAAAACCCTAGGAATTTTTTTCTCCTGTGTTGACACTTATACCCCCGGAAAGCTATTTTTATTACTCCGGTGTCTGTATCAGAGCTAATTGCATAAATTATGAATTTGTTACTAAATATTTTAATTGGTATAAATTAATATTAAATATTTTATAAATTTTATAATTTTAGTACTGCTTTTCAATTTTTGGTATCGAAAAAATAACATAACATGATATATTATTATATTATCTATATTAAATTTATTTTATTATAAAAATATACAAAAAAAAAAGCGACATTTCAAAAAATTAAAATTTTTTTGAAGCATTGTAATTTTAAATATGTTTTCATTAAATAATAAATATAACGAAAATAATAGAATAACATGACATATTATATCATTTCTGATGCTTAAAATTGAAAATTATTACTAAATTATAATATTTATAAAATATTACGGTACTGATTTATAACAATTGCTAACAAATTATAACAAAATAATAAGATTAAGTACTATTTGAAAAATGAATCCGTCCGTATTGCTATGGGCTGATGCAGCTGTCCACGGAGACATTCTTTTGAGTATTCATTTGGGCTTGAGCCAGAGAGTAAGTATGGCTAAATTAAATTTGGGGCTACGACGAGTTTGGTGGGCTTGAGGCTCTGAGGCCGAGGAAGGTTCCAATTGGACTCAAACTGCTGTGACTAGGTTCTTTCGTTTATTTTTTCTTTTTTTAATCATTAATAAAATCTACAAAAAATTTCACCAAATATCTATTTTTAATTTTTAGTTTTAAAAATACTTATAATTTATTTTTTTAATAAAATATCTTTTTAATTTTACCAAAGTCTTTTTAAAAATGCCTATAATATATTTTTTTTTAATTTAAAAAAAAAATTGCGGCCAGAACGGCGATAGCATCGAATGGAATGAGCATCATTACATACTAATGGCACTTTGGAAGTGAGGAACAAGCTGAAACGACGTCGCTAGTGTCATCTCAAAAATTTTGAGATTTTGATTTGTAGCATTGAAGAAGATGATGAAGAGAAGAGAAGGAAATTCTTATTAATTCCTCGACTGATCAAAGAAATGAAGGAAGAACTAGTGTAAGACAATACATTAATGCCACGCCTTTGATGGACTCTTGGTCTTCATCTTTTTTTTGTGCATGTTGTTGAAAGACTCGGTTGGCAAGAAAGTATGTCCTCTTGAATTATATTTTATTCTTAAATTTCTCCATGTAGATGATGATCATCATTTTAGTTTTACCAAAGCCTGCACTTCAAGATACTTTGATATATTTTGAATATATTTTAGGAATATGTTAGCATATTTCGATATACTTTGAATTTACTGCTTTGTGTACACTTTGAGTTTACTTTGGTATACTAGTTTGATTAAATTTTGGGTATACTTTACTATACTTTGAGTAAATTTTAAGTGTTGTTATTTAAAATTTTAAAAGTTGATTTTTATTATTTTTGAAAAAAAATTTAAGTGCAAGTATTTTTGAAATTTTTTTTGCATGTTTTTTCATTTTTGAAAGTTTTCCTAAATTCTACTGTATTTATTTAACATGAATTTAGATTACTGAATAATTAATATATATATATATATATATATAATAGTGAAAATATGAGTCAAGGAGAGAGAACAACTCCAAAATATGAATTATAAAAATATGTTTCCGTCAAATTTATATCTAAAAATAAATAAAAAAGCTAGTAAAGAGATTGCATTAAATAGAATTAATAAAAATTAGAGTTCAAACAGGAAAAAAAATAATTTGAATTTAAAAAAGGCTGAATTACTAAAAAAAATCTGAATTTTTATGTTTGTATTCAATTTTTTTTTATTAAATGAATAAATTTTAATATTCTATCAATTTAGATATTTTATTCAATTTGGTGAAAAAAATTGCTGATTTATCTTAACTTTTCTGCGATGATTTTTTTTGCTGATTAAGTAATTGACTTATTAATATTTTATAGATATTTTATTTGCTTACATACAACTTATTTGTCAGAAAATTCAAATACGTCAATAATTTTTTTTACCAAATTGCATGAGAAATCTAAATTAATAAAATATCAAAAGTTTGTATATTTAACAATTCTAAAAGTTTATGATATTTTTGGCAATTAAGCCTTTAAGAAAAATACCAAATTGCAATATATATATATATATATATATTTGACAAGATTTTTATGTTTGAGATTTTTTATTTGGCCGTGAATAAAAGCAGTTAGTGGTCAATAACAATGATTAGCAATCACCAATCAATATATCTGCCAATTGGATAAGACGAATTACTGATTATTTAGTAATTAAGTTTTTAGCAATAATTTTGATTTTATTAATAGTTATAATAAAATTAATTTTGAATATAATTGATAAATTTGTAGTTAATACTTAATATTAAAATTGAAGAAAAGATATTCCCATCCTTCTATATAATTGGAGAATACATTTAAAATTGAAGAAAAGAAGCACTTGATTCTTGATGCTCATCTTTACTTATATAGTATTTGTTTATCACTCCAATCTCTTCTTGAATCAAAGTTTTGAGTCTCTACAATAGATATTTAGATCATAGAACTATATTGTATAGTTCACTATTGTATATGTATAATGTGATTGTATATATACTTTGATATGTATATTAATTATATGCATTTTCTATGAAATTTACTTCAGTAAAAAATTTAATATTCCATTTAAGATGGTATGTATGAATTGACACGAAACTTTTTAAATTTAATCAATAGTTTTAAATTTGAATCATGAATATACAATTATATTAAATGTTTTTAAGGGAGTATTTTGTCGTCTTTCGGAGGAGATTCTAACTAACATGCTTGGAAATGACTCCCAATACCAAACAAAAAAAAATTAATGGCCCATAAATAAACATTCATAATATTGGAACATCCAAAGATGTGTGTTTGTTTAGCCATATATAAACCTAAAAGAAGAGGTGGTGTAACACAGAAAAGCATGTGAGGAATAGTGAAATTCTTATCTAAATAAAAAAAAAAGTTGTTTTCCACTATATAATGTAGGCCAAAAGTGAGAACATGAGTATGGTAATTAAAGGCAAAATATATGCTATTCAAATCACTAGACACACCACCACAAATCTAGTTGGTACTCTTCTGTTTCCCACCAATGTCTCTTCCTGCTCCCTCTCTCTTTATATATATCTTTTTATTTATTTGTTTATTTATTTCATTATAATTATCTATCTTTTTTTTTTCGAAAAAAAGAAAAACCTTTTGAATAACACTTCTAGAATTTATTACTTCGTCATTACATAATACATCCAATGAAAAAATTCAATTTTTTTTATATATAATTTATGCTTTTTTTTTTCTGTTTCAAATTAAAATCTAATAATTTGATACGCATCCAGTAACGAATGGAGTAAAGTATTCTCAAATTTAAAGTTGCTCTATATTCAGAGTTTGAATTCATGATATTTGGTTAAGTGAGAAAAAGACTCTTAGAGCATTGGTAAAATTAATTTTTATTTTAAAAAACATATTTAATATAAAGAGTATCTTTGAATATTTTTAAATATAGAGAGTAGAAATTTTTTTATAAGTCTAATAGACTTTTTATATTTTACTTTATTTTCATACAAATTAATATTTATTAAAAGAAAAAGTAAATAATTTTTATTATGAGGAAAGATAAGCATTTTTAAAAAATACACCAATAAAAAAAAGAACATACAGAAAAAGTTGAGATGAATTACAATTAAAATAGAGACTGAAGTTTTTCTAATAAAAAAAACCAAACTCACTCATTTATCTAAATTTTAAAGATAAAGAATCTATGAGAAACATTTTTTTATAAAATGATTCTTTAAAATAAAAAGTATAATCCTAATAAAGAGTTTATTGTAGATACTTTTATCTAAAATTTTGGAGGTAAAAGTTATGCTTATTTATCAAAACATGGACTCTGACTTTTAATCCTTGCCAATCGAAATTGCTCATAAAATAAAATATTACCTACTTATTGAGACAGAAAGTTAAACAAAGTAATAATCCCACAAATATTCATTTCATATGTAATTGATATTTATTATGTATAGAATAAATTATTAATAATCCTTGAGATTTTAATTTTGATAGATAGAAATAAACTCTTAAGAAACTAATAGCTTATCCATATCATTTGATAAAAATGAGAGCAAGATAAATTATAGAGAGATAAGGTATATATATAATTTCTCTTACTAAAATTTGGAATGAGCGTTGGATAATTTGGTTACCTAATCGAAAATAATTTTAGTAATTGAATTCTTAAAAAAAATTTACCGATTATCGAACAAAATAAAAAATTCGGTTACTGATTACTAAATTTAAATTTTCGAAGTAACCGAAATTTTAAATTTTACTTAAATTTATCAAATTTCTTAACTTATTTAATTATAATAAAAATAATTATATAAATAAAAATATCAAATAAATTAATTAATAACATGTTTTGGAAATAAAATAAAAAATATAATTTTCACAAATACACATATCATAATAAAATTCATAAAAATTTAAAATAAACCTAAAATTATAGACATAACGAGAATCTAATTTTTCTCTTAATAAGACCAATATGAAATTCATTAAAAAAAAGTATATATTATGCTAGATATTCAATATAAGAGCTCAAATTTGGAGAGATTAATTTAAAATGCTAGTTTGACATGATTTCGATTTCCGCATCGAAAAGAAAAATGGAAAAAAAAGAAAGATGTATAAAACTATAGTCCAACTATATATTAGTAGTAATAACTTGAATTTTGAGTAGTGTGATTTTAGTTATTACAATACAAATTGTAAGATAATGGAACCATGAGCTTACTAATTGTTATTATTATAAACAAATATTTATTAAGATATCCCATATATATATATATATATATATATATATATATATATTTTGATGACTTCCATATCTCTCCTTCCTTGAACATAACTTATGTTAAAACTCTAATTTTCAGCATGTTGTCAACAATACTCTTGCAATATGTTCCTTCACGCTTGATTTTTTTTTTTTTTTATTATAACTTTGGCTTGCATATGCATGAATATATGTTTTAGGATATCTCATTAGATTCTTCCTCCTTAAGGTAACTTTTATTGTATTTTGTTTTTTGTATAAAAAATGAGCTAAGCTCAGGAGCAAAACTCAAAGAGCTAATAAAGATAAGAGACACCACATATGTCATGCATAAGCTAAATTGAAAGTCATTTTTTAAAATTGTATCATGATAACTCAAATCAGAATCATATGCACAAAAATAAAGTAATTATTAGGAATTATATATATATATATGTTCATGATCATCAATTAGTATGTTGATGTTTTAACCTGGATTTATATAAGGATTACTGTTATTCTAAACAAATTTAACTATTCTCCTTTCCATACACATAGAAATATGTAAAACAATGCCTTTTGTTTATATGTTTTTTCAGTGGTTTTAGTTATTCGGTAAGGATTGTGTATGCCAGATCGACTTATTAAAAGAAAAAGTATTAATCTTCCATCAAATTTTAAAAATGTTTCATATTTAAATTTAATCGGAATCTCTCTAGTTTTAAAAGTAAAAAATCTTTACTATCCCTTCTTTTTTTTTTTTTTTTTTTTTTTGCCCTTTTTAATATCTTTTGGCAATCCGGTTGCTTGGGTCATGGGACTATATATATAGTGACTAAATAGTTAACATATGTATATATAGTTTCACATTATTCCAGATGTCATTATCATTAATTTCCTGCTTCTCAAACGATGGGCGACTCTAAGGCCTACATTTGAATAACTATGCTAAAATAATAATAATAAAAAATTAAAACAAATTGGGATTAGCTCAATTACAACATTTAATATAAAATAATCAGATAGAATGTCATAAATTTAAAACTTAATCTCTGCAACATCATGTATTAAAAGAAAATAACAATAATAAATTAAAAAGTTAATTATTATATTAAGATTTAGATTCCATGCATATCCTACCTAAAAATAATCAGCAATATTCTTCCACGGATTAATTATTCAAAATTATACAAGTGATCTTGAACGCCCCCATCATGACCATCATTGAATTGGGAAATTCTTAGTATATGGTAGTTGAAAATAGTATTTGCAATTTAGGATAGAATGTAAATAATTTCTATATTTAGGGTAGTTTTAAAGGGTTGACCGTATGGTGCAAAACTGCCTAAAATTGAAAATACTTTTGAAACTATCCTAGATATGGAAAATTTTTTTACATTCTATCCTAAAATAGTAAATATTTTTTTCAATCATCACAAATTAAGAATTTTTACATTTGAGACCTAGTTCAAGTGGCAAAAGAGGTTGTTCTTGGGAGGATAAAGTTTTGAATTCAAGTTTTCTCCTCCCCACTAGATATAATTTTGTTTTTATAGCAAGTGCAAGGGGATGACTACCCCTATTATGTAGCTCATAACCCACTGGACCATTTAAATGTATTTATGAGGTGCCCCTCTCCCTAGTAAAAAAAAAAGTAAGAATTTTCCCTATTGGATTCACCAATTACATATAATTTTATAATTAATAAGTTATATACTTTTCTCTTACCAAAAGAAAAAAAAAAGGTGTACTTCTGTGTTCTATGCATATATATTTCTTTAATTAGAGGGTGTTTGAGAATACTATTGAATGTCCTAAAAGTAAATTTTGAATTTTTTTGATTTAATTGACTGTTTTTTTAATTTTTTTTATAATTTGCTTTTGGAAAAAATATCTATTTACATACTTATACCAAAAATAATTTTCAAAACTCAAAAAAATTAAAAATACAAAATTTTTGAAAAACTTGTCCGAAACTCAATCCCAAACGACCCTTTAATCTTCTTCCTTAATTGGTACAAGCACTGGAGCCAATTATTCCAACAACTTTGGTTGGTAGGGAGTAATCTAGCAAGAACTAAAGAAGAAGCTTTGGTTCTTCCATGCCAAATTCAAGGGAGATGAAACAAATAAGTAAAAACAAAGGAGACCAACATTTATTCATAATTAATTAATTAGTCAATTAATAAAATTATAGTTATAATATACTTTGAAGAATTAATGATGAAAGAAAAGAAGATCATACTAATTTGAATAAAACCATGACAATAATTCCACCAGAAAGAGATGAGAAGAAAGATATTGAGCAAGAAATCCAAAAGAGTTATATATTGGTAATGGAACTGAAAAAAAGCACAATAGCAAACACCTTCAAACAAATACAATAATCTAAAAAGCAACACAAACTCCCAAGCATACAGCCAGCTGATAAAAGAAAAAGAAAAAAAGTACTTAAACAACAATAAGATAAATATGATGAGAAGAATTAAATTCTTGAAAAATCAAACTACTCCATAATGATTATATGATTATTTGTTTATGATCATCATCAATCTATCTTCAAACTTTGTGAATAAATTGCCATGCATGATCATAAACCCTCTTGATGACTTGAGATAGTGTAGAACAATTTCTTGTATAGCTAGCTTATTATAAGCTCTTCTTCAATTCACCAATAAAACCCTAATTTTATTTTTCTTTCCCTTTTATCTATATATGAAATTTTCAATTTTAGGGTTTCCATGCTGAAGCCCAAACTACTGGTTCCTCTTTCCATGTCAAATAGAGCCCTGAAGAAGATGATGATTCATCTTGTTGAGGTTGTATTAGTGACCAACCAGCTCTGTATCTTTTAAGCAAAGCCTTAACATCATCGATAACATCATCGCTGAATCCGATCGGCGTGAAGGCTTGCCGGAGTCTCTCGGACCACTGGTTTCCTCTTTCTCTTCTCTCTGCATACTCTCCTCCATCGTTTTCTTCATCACAAGCCAAAACCCTAACTATGCTTCTTGAACATTCCCTTTCTAGCACCAATCTCTCGTTGCTCGTGAGAGCGAAACTCTCTTCAAGCATCTCGAAATATAGAGTATAATACCTTAGACACTCTTCAAAGCACTTAACAAAGTCATATCTTGAGCTTGTGAAATCAGCTTCTTCTTCAACGATGGTGACGACTCGAGGGCTAAGGGATTGAAACATTCGAATCACAGCGTCTCTTTCCTCTACTTCAACTATTCTTAATGCACCGATACAATTAATCGCGATAGCTTCATCTTCTTGAATGCATAATCCTTCTTTAGTGAGCTCCGATAAGTTGTTTAGCCCACTAATTACATTAATCTCAAAAGGAACACCCATTAGCCTGGCAAATTTCTCCATTCTTTGGCCTATTTCCTTCATGACTGATCTTACTATACTGGCTGCAGTCACGACAACTGTGAGCTTTAGATGGGGAGTCTCATCATTTCTTGTAGCTAACGCTTCGAGCAAAGTAGGCCATTGAGTGCAAAGAGTGTTGCTAATGTCAATTATGTGAAGTTTAGTTTCCCCTTCTAAAGATTCCAAGATTGCACCATTAGAAGCTACATGACCAAAAGTTGTCCATGGACTTACCTCTTGGAATTTAAGTATCAATTTTCTTGCTGAATCAAAGGAATGATTCTTTTCTGCAACTGAAGTTAGGGTTTTGAAGCATCGCTGGCCAGATTCAGTTGCCTTGCAGAACAAAGCTTGCAAGAAGTATGCAGCTAATTTCTGATCACAATCTCCATAAGGGGAAGCAAGCTCGTTTAACATCCATAGGAGTTGATGGATTTTGGTTGAGTCTTTCTCAGAGATGGCTCTTGCACACTCCCTAAGAAGCTTTGATGCCCATTTATTGCTTGTAGAACCGCAAGCCTCCCCGGAATCCGAGGACCGGCTATTCGATGTGTGGCTATTTTGAGGATGATTATTGTTGCTATTGATGATGATGATATTATTGTTGCTGTTGCTGTTGTTGTTGCTATGCATATCTATAGCCGCTGCAGCTGCTCCCGCAGTTGTTTGATCATTGCTTCTTTGTTGATGGGGAGGGAAGAAGTGTGTGCGCGTTTGTTTTTGGGTGAAGAATGTTATGTCCATGTGTAATTGGGGGAGCTAGGCCCCCTTTGACTCTAGAGTTTGCTTTGCAAATCTCAATTCCATCTCAGTTTTCGCAAATGGTGCAAGTACAAAGCTATACCATATGGAGAACCTTAATATATTATTTTTTTTTTCTCTAAGGTCATTGTCATGAATTATGCTATTTTACATTTAATTATGTGATATTTAAATATATATTTGTGTATTTATAATTATTTGCCAGACATCTACTATGTTAATCGTTGACCCAGCTGGTGCATGGTTTTCCTCTGCAACTCCTCTAACATTGTAACTTCACAAGGGTTAAGTACGGTTCAAGGATTATATATTTACTGCATTAACAGTTGAATGTGGATAATCAAAATATTGATCACTTTATTTCAATAAAGCTTTAATCAATTTAATACTATTAATCTAGTAATTAGCTTGAGTTGTGAGGAATTTCCGTGCGTGCATTTTGCTTATAGCAGTGTTGCTATAATAGTAGCATGGAGATTTGGTGCACCCAAAAAACTAATTACGGGCATCAGAATTAAATCATATTTAAATGGGCATAAAACAATCATTAGGAGACAATCAACATTGTAGTTAGGGTTCTCGGGGAGGAATTTAATATTAATTTTTGTAATGGGAATCCTGATTCTTGAACAGCAACTGAGTAATGTTAAATGAAAAATAACAGACAACATATTTTCTTGATTTAACACAAACAAATAGATGATGATAAAAGCAATACAAACTATAGAAATAATTACTTTAATAATTATTGTGACTTTATATTTTTGATATGATTTTACCTAAATTAGCTTTATAATTTATCAACTTTAATTTCCCATCTCTGATTAGTGATTACCTTTATTATTGACATGTACTTGATTAATAATTAATTAACTTAGATGATTATTATGTAATTATTAATATTACTGTTTCTAATAATTCAACTTTTGTAGAAGAAAGGTGATGATTATATAGCCTCAGCCTGATGTAATTAGGCACAATTTTGTGCATGAACAGAATGTTTCTAGCTTGTTCTTGTGTGTACCATATACTCTAATTATTAAGATGAATTAATTTATTATAACTGGAATAATTAAAGAGTACTTAGCCAGTGGAATGTACAAATTGCAGCCTTCAATTAATGCCTTATAATATTAATTAAATTACTATCATTAACTGGTTTTTTTAATAATATATATAAGTTTTCAAATTCAAAACTAAATGATACATAATTGGGGTGAAAATGCTTCTTTTGTAGTGTTGTTGGTTACTGATGTGTTCATGTCAATTCTATCCCTCTCAAATATATTAAGTATTATATAATCATCATCTCCAAAAGGTAAGAAGAGATGATAATTATATCACTTCTTCTTTGATCGGAGATTTTATATTCGAGTCTTGGGTATATAATACCTAAAGGTAATGAATAGGTAAAATGAATTAATAGTAATATATATG
>CATIWF010035383.1:0-23163 GCA_949630135.1 Balakata baccata
CTAACATTCTTACAATGAAATTGCATCATTTTTTGTTGACCCTTTTCCTAATGAGATTTGCTAATTTTAAAAAATGGGTTTTGCTTTTTCATAGACTGTATTTTTAATGTTAATATTAGTTTGTGCTAATTTAGTGTTGAGCTAGAGAGAATTTTGGTTAAGATCTAAGACTACTTACTCAATTAGTTTAAGCTCAAAGTTTTTATCCTGCAATCCGTATATATACATGCCCTTTATTTTTTAATCAATTAATAAGGCAACGATGGAACCCAATTTCTTTTTGTTTCGGATGGTATTTGATATTGTTGTTAAGTGTTCTAAAAGCAGATTTTGAATTTTTTTTATTTAATTGAATGATTTTTTTAATTTTTTATAAACTGTTTTTTCTAAAAACATTTATTTACCTACTTCTATTAAAAGCAGTTTTTAAACTTCAAAAAAATTAAAAATACAAAATTTTTTCTAAAAGATGTTTTTCCGAAACTCAATGCTAAACAGAGATGAAAGTTCTTTTTAGTTTACATTTTCCCAAAATTTTTTTTATAAAAAAAGTACTTTTGTTCGATTTCCTCACGCTTGACTAATATCCTTGTAATTACTAATATTAGCATATACAAGGATGTGAGAAAGATCAACCTAGCTCTCCATCCATAGAAGTTTTATGGAATTTCCATCTTCCTCCTTTTTCTCTTCTTTTCTTTTTACTTGATCAGCTTCAGCAATGGATTCATTCAAACACCACCTAGGCACAGAAGGATGTAGCAGCAGTGAATCCAGGTGGACAACGTACATTGCCTCTCCCATGCAAGAAGACGACGACTGCAGTGATGATGTAGATGAAAATGATCACCATCCTGTTGCCATTAATGGAAACAAAGAATACGATGATAATGACAATGCATTCGACAGCGATGATTCGATAGCTTCAGATGCCTCCTCCGGTCCCCATCATCACCATAAACAAGAGACGGATCGAGATTATGGCAGAATAACAAGCTTTAAGCGCGGAAAGGGCAACAATTTCAACCATTATTCTTCGGCTACAAAACCAAACAAAAAGGAGAAAAAGAAAGGTGGAAGTAGCACTGAGAAGAACAGAAGGCTTACTGCTAATGCAAAATATAGCAAGTAGAGTTCAAAGAGTGCAAAGGCGGGTAAAATTCACTTCACAAAATAGTGACATGTAATTTTCTTGTCATATCCTTCACAATTTCAAACTGCAATCGCATTTCTTCGTCATTCATGGGTTCTTTCTTATGAGGCCATCTTTTATTGTACTGTTGAGATCAACTGAGATGCATCTTAGTTAAAGAGAAGCAAAAAATTGGAACATTTTTTTATGGAATAATCGCATAATGAAGCGTAAAAATATGTGGGTATGACTTATATTTGAACTGATTTCAAAATATCCAATTAGGATTCGAATTCGAAACCTTACAATAAAGATTTGAATTTGAAATTTTACAGTTATTGTACAATACTAATACAATATGTAAATATCAAAAATCAACTACAGAGGATGCAAAATCTAGTTCAAGACAATATCCCTACTGCACTAACTTATGACAGATAATCCACTTAGTCTTTTCATGTGACCATGTTAGAATGAGAATGCAGCTATAGACCAACATTATGTGCTTTGCTGGAAAGAGCAATATCCCCACTAGCTTTTTGGCGGGACTGAAAAAGAAGAGACATGAGCATGGAAAGAGAATTGCAATTTCTGTCTTCATGGATATTGGAGTTCCATGGATAAAAAATTATTAGAGATCAAGTTAAATAGAAAATAATGCCTTTTCCAGATTAAAAACATCTTAATACTACTGTCTGTATCCTCCATCATGTATGTGTTCAATGAATCATCAGAGAATTCCGTGCTGGAAAGAAGATGGATCAAACATAGAAAGACAAATAACAACCACAAGAAGCAACATAGATATTTTCAATAACAGAATGTTAAACTAGACTACAGCAAGTGCAACAGCAAGGCAATTACAAAATGTGGGCTGTACAACCAAATTCTAGAGAATATAATATCTTATTCTTGCACGCCAAAAATTTTTTTCTATTGAAGAATAGAAAGATATCTGGAAAACCTGTATTTTTTTTCCTCATAAGAACAAAACACTAAAAAGAGTCCAGCATGTTCATTAATGAAATTAAATTCTTTTGGCCGATACGATTTTGATCTGTTAAACTGAAGTTCAGCTCAGGTTTTATGACCTTATGCACTACTCTAATTTAGTATTTATAATGAAAATGTGTTTTAACTCAAACCAATCAAAATTCTATATAGCAGAAGATAGTAACTAAAGAAAGAATGTGAGACAGCTAAAAGAATTTAAAGCATGTGAGAAAGAATTCTACAAACTAATAACTGCAGGATGTCTCGTATTAATTGGAAATGAGAATAATAAAGACAAGGAGCAGAAAAACAAGAATAACACCAAATGTGACAATTTTCTTGCTCAAATTTCAATGTAATACGCCATAGATCGGCTACAAAGTGCCTCCGTAAACTAAAAGACAAGCTACCAATTCTCCTTAAGCAGTAGAATTGCCAAACCATACACACAACATACAAAAGACAAAACCTAAATATATAAATTGGATTGGATGAATTTGATTGATAGAATTTTGACCAAATAGGATTGGTGCAAGTACTACCCGGTATAGAGTCCGGAGCAGAAATTATTATACTTATTTAGAGTTGTGGATAAGATAGGCGATGTGCGAGAACACTTTAATTCTTCAACTGCTTTGCAATCTTGAACCATTCGGTGTGGAAAGATCCTTCAATATCAGTTCTCTCATATGTATGAGCACCAAAATAGTCACGCTGAGCTTGGACCAGATTAGCAGGAAGCCTTTCTCTTCGGTAAGAGTCAAAGTAAGCAAGACTAGAAGACATACCAGGAGTGCTAATGCCAGAGTTGATAGCAAGACATACAACCCTCCTCCAGGCAGACTGACGCTCAATGATTTCCTTAGCAAACTCTGGATCCACAAGAAGGTTAGCCAGATCAGGGTTCCTATCATAAGCCTTCTTGATTCTGTCTAAGAACACAGCACGGATAATGCAGCCTCCCTTCCAAATCCTAGCCAATTCTCCCAACTTCAAGTCCCATCCTTTCTCAATACTCTTTGCACGGATTAGATTCATTCCCTGTGCATAACTACAAATCTTGGATGCATAAAGAGCTTGTCTGACATCGTCAATCAACTTCTGCTTGTTCACTACTTGATCAGTCAAAATGTCTCCAAATCCACCTGCTTTGAAGACTTTAGCTGCTTCAACACGTTCTTCCTTCAGACCACTGAGGAATCTAGCATCCAAAGAAGATGCAATTGTAGGAGCTGCAACTGATAGATCAGCAGCTTGCTGTACTGTCCATTTTCCTGTACCCTTCATACCAGTTTTGTCCAAAACCTTGTCAACCAAATACCCATCTCCCTTGTCATCTTTAATTCCAAATATATCCGCAGTGATCTCAATCAAGAAGCTCAGAAGCTCACCCTTGTTCCATTCCGAGAAAACACTTTTCAGTTCCTCATTTGACAACTTTCCAACAGATTTTAGCACATCATAAGCCTCCACAATCGGCTGCATATCACCGTATTCAATTCCGTTATGAACCATTTTGACAAAATTTCCAGATCCACCCTTGCCAACATAAGTTACGCAGGGGCCACTATCAGGAACTTGAGCTGCTACTTTAAGAAGAATATCTTCAATGTTCTTGTAGGCTTCAAAGGAACCTCCAGGCATCAAAGAGGGTCCATTACGTGCGCCTTCTTCACCACCCGAAATTCCCATTCCCAGATAGAGCAAGCCCAGTTCAGCCATGGCCTTTTCTCGCCTCTCGGTGCTCTCGTACCACTCATTCCCACCATCAATGATACAATCACCTTTCTCCATGTAGGCAGAGAGGGTCTATATCGTTTGGTCAACAGGCGCCCCAGCCTTAACTAGCATGATTATCACCCGGGGCTTTTGGATTGACTGTACAAAGGACTCAGGATCGTGGAAGCCATATAGAGGAAGATCTCCCTCTTTTTTAGCTCTTTGAACAGTTTCATCAATTTTGGAGGTAGTTCGATTATAGACAGAAATGGGGAAGCCTTTCTCTGCAATATTGAGGGCCAGATTCTGGCCCATGACAGCCAGACCAGCAAGGCCTATTCTTGTTGGTTTTGGGGGCGCAGCCATATTTTTTCCTGTCCAATAAGATCTCTAATCAAATAACTCCAGGAAATTAGTGCAAAAGGGCACAGTGATTCAGAATCTAATTCGATTTTGGAATTAAAGCTAACGAGTTGTGACTGAGCTATTTTCCAGATGGGAATTGTACATAAATCATTAACATTTCATGTAAAAATTAAAACAGACATCAGAATAAATTACTAGAATGTATCTGTTAAAGAAACACCAATGACAATTGACTTTGTTGGCCACCAAATTAACTGACGAGTGTCAAGTGCACATCTGCATTCCTTATCCTTTCCCTTGCCCCTGACGGGGAAAAGTCCATGGACTACATACTACCAAAATTGTATTTTTCTTTTTCATGTTCTTTTTGTTTCAAGAAACATAGCTGTAGGCATCATTGAGCAGTGTAAAATTACAATTTCATGGTCGAAGGTGCATAATGATTTTACAAACCATACAAGTTGTACCAGTAAAGAATGATAAAGGAATGACATAGAAGCAGCATAGATGGGAAAAGCTTATAAAAACAGAAAAAGAAAATGAAAAAAAGAAAAAGCCTGATTGTCGTGTGGAAGGGAAAAATAAGAAATCTTGTGCAAGCTAGATGTGATAATACACACACAACTTTTTAACAGAATTAGTTCCCCCACCCCACATACAACTTATAAGCGCTCTGAAACTCCAATACCACCAGATTAGAGATGGAACTGAGACCACTTTCAGGGGAAAATACCCATTCCTACTTCTAATAGTAGAGGATGCTTTCCGGAAGATAGTCATACCAGAAGCTATTGATATACATTTGAAGGATTGTTTTGGGTGTTATTTCTTTAGTTAGATCCATTAGACAACTATACCATATAAGTTATAAAATCATACACATTATGCAAAAGGGTACAAAATTATGAATCTCCAAATATATTTTCAGAGACAAGAATTAAGAATCTTATCAAGTTCCTTATTGCCATCAACTACCTATACTAGATTCATCAAACAGGATAAATCAAATTACATTGACAATAATAATTTCAAAAAAGAGCTTAAAATTTAATAACACACATAGTAATGACATTGCTAGCAATCTTCAAAGGAATTTCAAGTTTTAACATATAAGATTTTCATTTTTAGTTATCAAAATACAAGAATCTGAACTGAAATCTCTCAAAATCACCAATAAAAAAGGGCAAAAAGGAAAGGAAACAATAAAGAGAAAAAGAAATTGTTGACTACTCAAAACTGTATTACTATCTACAGATTGGCTAGCAAGATAATGCACAGACATGCAAGCTTCAAATCATAAGATCAGAGAACAAATTATAGAATGGATGACACTCAAGATAACTAGATCAGCAATTGCAGAGAGAATCCCAGAAACATAATTTTCATTGCATAAATTAAAAAAAAAATGTAAGTCGTTAAATAAAGCTGAAAATTATCAGGATGGAAAGAAATCATAATTAAGGATATTAAGAACATACCAACAAAAATAAAGAAAGCATACAAACTAATATCATTAAAAAACATACCTGGGAATTAAAATTAGAGAAATAGAAGACAACCCAATGAAATTAAAGATCTGGGTTTTGAAGAGAGAGGAGAAAGTAGGTGATTACGTGAAAATGGTGATGTGGAAAAGATGGTAAGGGATTGGCAGATATACAGGTTGGCAGATTTAAGTACATAAAATAGAATCTCTCAATCGTTTTTTGGGCTGGTCCAATTTGTCGATTTGACCCTTTTTTTTTTTTCAAATTAAAAAAATTTCTGTTGGTTGTTGAATGTTGAGGTTGAGGTGGAAAATTCTAATTTCTGTCATTACACCTTCAATCTTGCCACATCATCATCTGGTAGCCTATGTGGCTTTTCTGACGTGGCAGAATATTGCCCTTAAGAGTGTTACACCCAACCATAACTAAAAAAGTAAATCGAATCAAACTGAATTTTTTGTTTTTTAATTTTCGATTTGATCATTGAATTTTATGTGAAAGACTTCGCTTTTTTTTTTAAAAAAAAAAAAATCACTTTTAAACTTAAAAAATCATTTAAATGAAAAAATAAAAATTTTATTTATAAAAATTTTTTATAAATTAATATTTGAATATTTTATAATCTTATATAAGACTAATTCTTGAGAGCTTGATTTGATTTTAAACCGAATTAACTGATTGCTAACTGCTGTACATCCTCCTAAACATAGCATTTCGAACTCCATTTTTTTGTCTAAGTAATTTTTAATACAATTGTGTGTATAAAAGAATACAATTAATGAAAATAATTTTTACGAAAAATCAAATGAACTGTTTATTAATTCATGTTTGCAAAATTGGGAGATGGATCCAAAAAAGTCAAAGTCAAATTTTAGTTTCTCGAATTATAATCTTTTAGATCCTGAATTCCAACGAAGTGAAGTCAATGAAAAACAAAAATAAAGGGAGAAAATTTCATGGTTTATCATATTTATTGTTTCTTTTCAAATTTACCCATGATTTCTACTTTTTTAATTTATAATTAAAATAATTACATTTTTACCTCTTTTTCATATCTCACGTTCATTATGATTTTATCATTTCAATGATATTATCGTTGTTTTATCGCGATATTTTTCAGTTGTAACTTCCCGCCCCTCTAGTTTTCCACATTCTTCATCGTGTATTCGTATTTTGTATTTTTTCATCTCAGTTTTTTCAGTATTCTTTGTGCTTTGGTGATTTCATTTCGTGTTTGTTTTTGTGTGTATTTGGTATCTTTTTCCATTGCATTTGGTATCGTTGTTTTTTTGTGAATTCGTAATTGGTATCAATGGCTGAAACACCATCGACGAAATCTAAGGCTTGTTCTGATAAGGTTGTTTTGAAATTGAAGAACGTTAAGGAGACTTCTGATAATGAATATATACCTCAGGAGGAGAGTTGTGAACATGTTGTTTCGGAGAAAAGAAAGTTAAAAGTAGGGAAGAGTAAGAGTGAGAAATCTTTGGCTCTTTTTCGTGCTAGTGTTGTTTCTGATGTGAGTTTTCTTTTTTCATTTTGTATTATTTTTTAGTGTTTTTTTGGGTTATTGTTTATATTGTTTTTTGGATTGGTTTTTGTAAAAATATACCGAAAGTATGTGAAAATATACTGTATGTATGCTAATATGTAAAACCTTAGATGCTTAATACAATTGTTGTTGAAGGCATTTCCAAGGTGTGGCAATGGTATAACAAAGATATACCTATTGGTACGAGTAAGGTATACCAAAGATATACATGTTTGTATGTCGAAAGTATGCCTTGTGTTGTTTATATTGTTTTTTGGGTTGGTTTTTGTAAAAGTATGCCAAAGTATACCGTATGTATGCTAATATGTAAAACCCTAGATGCTGAATGCAATTGTTATTGAAGGTATGTTGAACGTTTGGACATGGTATATAGAAGATATACATGTTGGTACAAGTAAGGTATACCGAATATATACTGGATCTTTTAGCCTTTGGTATACCGAATCTTTTAGCCTTTGTAGTTGGAAGTATTTTATGTGTAAAATATCTCTAGATATACCTAAGATATGCCATACGTATACCAAATTCTATAGCTTTTGTGCTAGTTACGTTAGGCCTAAGTTATTGCTAAGATATACCAAATGTATGTTGAAGGTATATGGGACTATTGCTGTCACAACTATTTTAGGCTGAAGTTATTGTCAAGATATACCAAATGTATGTCTAGCAGACTGTATAGTTTTTTTATGCTATGTTAGCCTGAAGATATATCCTATGTATGCCAAATGTATACTGTACTCTATAGTATTTTATAATGTATTCCTAGTGTAGATTGAGTTATTTAAATAGTAATATATTTAAATTGTGTAATTTTGTTTTATATTGAGAATAGTAGTTTAATTTGAGATAAAGTCAATATTTATTTTTTATTTTTTTTTGTTTGTTTTTGTTTTAGGATGTGAGGTTGTTGCTTGGTATTAAGAATCACTACTCTTGCAAGATTCTATGCAATTTTGCAAAAGAGATTGTTAGTGAGAAGCTGCTTAAGTATTTGAGTAATAAGTAAGTGATGATGTTTCGCAAGACTTGTTTTGGATTCTTTGTGGACTTTCTAGATTTGAGGTTGTAGAATCAGTTGGTTCATAACATACTATTGTGGGAGATTGACCAGCCAGATGTCAATGAGATGTGGTTTTTGGTTGGTGGTCAGTGTATGCGATTTTCTATTGATGAGTTTACTGTCATTACGGGACTGAAGTGTGTTGGTAATGACAGTATGCTGGATTATAAAGGGAAGTAAAGTATTCAGTAACAAAAGTATTTTAATGATAGTGCTAAGGTGACCAAGGCTACATTGGAAGAATTTTTTATATCTGGGAGATGGGAGAGTGATGGAGATGCTGTGAAAATTGTATTTTTGTATTTCTTAGAGTGTTTTTTGCTTGGATCTCCATTCTCTAAACTGGTTCCAGCTGAGCATTTTTGTATTGTTAAAAGTGAGGATTGTAACAGCTACCCTTAGGGTAAGGTTATGTATTATGAGACCATTAATTTTTTTAGGGGAAAATTTCTTGGGAAAGAGAAAAAGAGTTACAGAGTTATTGGCTTTTCTTTAGCTCTACAAGTATGGTTTTATGAGTGTGTTGGGGCTGTTGATGAGAGTCTTGCCACTTACTTTGGGAGCTCTATGCCTAGAATTCTGAACTGGTCTAACTTGAATGCTATTACATCTTCATTTTCGAAGATGCATACTATATGTTTTATGAGGAAGGCTTCTCTAGTAATTGATCTTATTTATTTTGTTTTCATTTGTGTTTCTGTTTGTTATTTGGTGGAGTTAAAATATGAGATATCCTTAGTGTATTTTCAAAATATACCCAAAATATATTCTAGATATACCATAGTTTATAGTTTTTGTTATGTGAAGTATTTTATTGCGAAGGTATTCCAAAGATATACTAAAGGTATCCTTGTGATATATTTAACCTTATTTCTTTTGTTTTTCAAAGTATTTTATGTCTAAGATATGCAGAAGATATACCTAAGATATGCCTAAGGTATACTGGGCATTATATCCTAAGTAGTTAAATATTAATATTAAACTAGATGAAAATTTATTGAAGTTATATGCTGCTATTATTATACAGCTATATAGTTTTATTTTTCTTGTTATATTGTATTTTTTATTGTTGTTTTTTGCATATTTTTTCTATATATTAGATGGATTTAAAGAACATTCTACCAACAAATGATGATAGGCAGTTTTTGAATCTTGATGATTTATTTCCAAGGATATGTGAATCTAGTAAAGAAGTAGTTCAGTCTATAGGTGATGTTTTGAGGGTAATTGATGATGCAGCTACTCACTCTTCAAGGCATTCTAATAGGAAGATGTGTTGAAGGATGTGTGTAACATACAGGCTAGTATTGAGAAGGATCTGGGCAGTTTGAGATCTTTTGTTGGAGAGAAGTTTGAGGAGTTGTTTTTGAGTTTTCGCTCTCTTGAAGCGAAGTTTGATTATTTTTTAAAGGAGAATAATAAAAATGAAGTAGGAAAAGAAAAAAAATTTGAAGTAGAAGAAGTAAAAGGTAAAGATGATGAAGGAAAAGAAAAGAAATTTAAAGAGAAAAATAATGAGACGGGTGATGATATTGATGATGAAGAAGAGAATGATGATGAAAAGGTTGAGAAGGATAAGAAGAATGAGAAGGGTAGTGGTGATGATGATGATAATGATGATAATGGGGATGATGATGGTTCTGTTGGAAATATTGATAAGGAACTTGATGATGATGCAGAAATTAAGGGTGCAAATGATATTACTAAAAATAAAGATGTTAAGGAAGAGGAGAATAAATGTGCTGAAAAGAATAATGGTTGAGAAGGATAAGAGGAATGAGAAGGGTGGTGGTGATGATGATGATGGTTATGTTGGAAATATTGATAAAAAACTTGATGATGATGCAGAAATTAAGGGTGCAAATGATATTACTGAAAATAAAGATGTTAAGGAAGAGGAGAATAAGTGTGTTGAAAATAATAATGGTGCTGAAGAGGATCATTTTTTAATAGTGATTCTATGATTGATGAGTTTGAAAGGACTAAGAATGTGTTGTGTTCTGAAGAGAAAAATGTAAGCCTTTTTTTTTTAATTATGGTTTATATTTAGTTATTTTGTGGTTTAGATTATTAGATTTATGGATGTATACCCTAGGTATTAGCAAGATATACGTTAGGTATACTGGAAATTAAATGCTTTTTAATTCCATGGTATACTGAAAGTATACCCAAGGTATATCGGATCTAACATGTATATTTTTTAGTAATTTTTTACGTAATATATACTCAGGGTATACGGAAAGTATACTTTATTATATTGACATTAGCCTTTATTTATTTTATATTGACCTAACAATTATGCTGATTTTTTTTTCCAGAAAGTTGTGAAGGATGAAGCAGTTGTGTTTCACAAAGATACTGATTCATTTTTTGAAGATGAGACTGTTATTAACACGATTGAGTCAATCGTGAAAGATTATAAGAAGTTTATGAAATCAACTGGTATATATTTGTTTCTATGTTTAATTTAACTTGTTATTATTTTACATGTGCCTTTTTCTTAATTTTGTTTTAATACACATATGATGTTGATTTTGCTGCTACTGTTTCTAAAAAAGTAGAGGTGCCTCATGCAATTATTGCTTCGGTTGGTGATGATCTTCATGTTCTTAGTGTTGCTGCTGCTCCTTCTGAGAAGCCATAATTTAATTTGCTAACTCCTACTCCAGAGGATGATGCAGTTAAAAAAGTTGTTGAACATAAAGATTTTGATGATGATATGGAGGTGCTTACTATTGTTGTTGTTATTGCTGTACTTGAAGGGGGACTTGTAGGTTATAAAAGGAGGATTAGACTAAGTGCACATGTCAAGTCTCCTTAAACTGAGAAGTTTGGTTTAGCAGCATAGTCTACAGACTCTAATTCAAGAAAAAAATTGAAGCTTTCATATCCATTTGATGATATTCTTGATGGAGAGCCTGGATATGCTGATCAGTTGTTATTTAAGGAGTGGCTCGAGAAAGGACTTTTGAAGTGTGTTATGTAAGTTTTTTTTTTCACGTTTATAATCTTTGTTTATGTGAGATATATGTTAGGTATACCAAATTATTCCATAAGTATACCAGAGGTTATAAGTTATGTATAAATGTACTATTATATGAGATATGGTTGAGGTATACCTAAAATATGCCTGAGATATCCTGGCTTATAAGTTATTTGCAGATGTGCTTGTGAGATTAGATATACCAAAGGTATTCTTGAGATATACCAAAGGTATACTAGATATTAAATGTTTTCTTGTTTGAAGTGTTTTAGGATCAAAGTATTCCTAAGATAAACCTAAGGTATACCACACATTTATTCATTTGTTTAGATGTATTTGTAGTTTTATTTGTTTAGTTTTATTATTAATATTGTTTTTCTATATTATTAATATTGTTTTTTTTTTCATTTGTAGTTCAAGCAAATTGTATAGAACCGGGGATAACAAATTTCGTCCTCTATTGGACTTTAACATTGCTTCTATTAATGAAAAGAGCTAGTTCTATTGGTTGAATACTCTAAACTGTTTTTTAGATGATAGTGTACGTTTTCTTTTTTTATTTATTTTTAATAACCCACTCTTTTGATATATCTTATATGTCAATATTAGTTTAAAGTATACCAAAGGTGTTGTCAATGTATAATAATGTCAGTGTATCTTATGGAAACAATCATGTATTTTTAGTTACATTTATTGTGTTTTTGTTAATTGCAGCACCTGAACGTCATCTTTTATTACTTTAGGAAGAGGATAACACTTGGAATGCAATGTGCCCTAAACTTCACTATACTGATTGCCTTTTCCACTCTTAGATCACTACACTGTATAAAATATATGAGGAGAGTGGAAAAGATTCTTTTGTTATGGAAAAAGCTTATGTACTTATTGAGTATATATTGGTATTGGTCATGCTGGCGAATACAGCATGGTCACTAGTGGACCATGTTTTTTTTCCTATTCATGTTCATGAAAAAGATCATTAGGTGCTTGGCAGGCTAAGTTTCTGAGAGAGGTGCATATATGTGTACAATTCTTTATCAAGTGTTGAGCAAAGGGTTGTTGTAGCAAACTCTATGAAGCCATATTGTGTGCTACTTCAATAGCTTTTATTGACTTTCGACATTTGGGAATGAAGAATGAAGAGTATATGAAATTTGATGTATATGCTAGCAAGGAAGCAGAAGTAGCTTTTGACTTGGTGGAAGTTGAAAATCTTCCACAACAAGAGTCTGTGTGAATAATAAAAGTGTTTTTTATTTTTTGCTATTTTTTCCAGATAATTTTGAATTGCCTTTTGAAATGTTTTTTCCTTCTTTTTTTTCCAGTGACTGTGGTGCATTTGTATGCTTATATATTGAACATTTAATACTTGGCAAAAGAATTCTCACTACTATCAATATCGAGGATTATAGAATCAGGCTGGCTTTGTCATTGTGGAAATATGGAAGATATAAAATTGCTGACAAAGGCAAAATTGGGATTGAGGATGACATTGGTAGAGCCAATAAGAAGATGAAGCTAGGATAATAAATGTTTTTTTCTTTAATTTTATTTTGTGACAGTCACAATTACTTGTATGTACTGATTTTGTTTTTCAAAATTTATGCTATTAATGAGAATATTTTTTTTTGCCAGATTTTATAATTTATGATTTTAATAGTCAAGTATTTTATGTTGAAAATAAATCAAAGATATACCTAATGTATGCCCATAGTATGCAGAGATTTTTATAACCTCTTTGTGGGTTTAGTTGTTATATGAGATATCCCTAATGTATGCCAATGATATACAAGTCCTCATAAGGTATCCCCAATGAGCCATTGTAGCTAGTATTAAAGACATACACAAAATATACCCAATATATTTTAGACATATACCAGACTCTTTAAGCGTTTGTGTAGATGTTGTTGTGAGCTGAGATATGTCTAAGGTATACCCAAGGTATGCCAATGATATATCGGATTTTATAAGCTTTTTTTATTGTATCGTGTTTTAGGATGAAGGTATCTGCAAAATATACCAAAAATATGCTCGAGATATACCCAAGTTTATAAGCTTTTTTATTATGTCGCGTTTTAGGATGAATGTATCCGCAAAATATTCCAAAAGTATGCCTGAAATATACTAGACTTTAAATTGTTTACAAATTGTCAGCAAAAGTGTACAGTCCTAGGTATACCCAAAGTATACTGAACATATACCTGTAATATACTATATTAAGGTATTTATAGGTATGTAGTTAATTATTTTGTATGTACAGCAAAGTTATTGAAAGTTTGTAATTTGCAATAGATATTCAATTCAATAGTAAGGGACATTGTTTATATAGCTACATTTCTACATGTTTTCCTATTATGTCCAATTTGTCCACATCTACTGCATTTGATATGGTTTTTTGATTCCTATGGTGTCTATATCCTTCTTTTCTTTGGTTTTCCTACCTTTACCTTTCCTTGAGGTGGTTTTACTTGTATTTCTTCTACTCCAGTTGGTATTTCCTAAGTTGAATGGCTACCAAGTGGATGAATAGTCCCATCGTATGTTGCCACAAGATTTTCCTTTGTGTAGAAATGTGAACAATAAAGATAAGCATCTTGGTTGATATGGTTTAATATCGATAATGCATGACGGTATGACAGCTCATGTAGCTAGATTCTTCTACAGGTACATATCCTTTGAATGAGGTTGACAGTGAATTTTTTTTTCACCTTCATATACATTGAAAAGTTCATCATGTAACCCTTTTGGCTACATTAGTAGACAGAATGGCATTTTTTTTATTATTATTTTTTCAAGTTAAGTATTATATATTTTTGTATATTTATGTACATAAGGTATTATGAAGATATGCTGAAAGTATACCCCAGGTATGTAAGTGATTTTTCTAAATATTTAATGTGAGAGAAATATACCTACATTCTCATTGACTTGTGGTAGTTTTCTGTCACAGCCTTTGATACTAGCTTTGTGAAGGTTGCTCTTGCATTGTTTCTATTCTTGTATGTCCATTCTTGCACTAAACCTCTTAGATACTCTAGTAGTGTTGATATAGGTAGCTCTCTCACTGCTTTGTTAGTTGCATTCATTAATTTTGCTATATCAGATGTCATTACTGAGTATCTATTGTTGTTTGCAAAAGCCTTGGTCCATTTGTGGTACCCAGCTGCTACGAAATAGGGTCCAATCCTCATATCTATGTTGTCCAGCTCCTTCATGTACTTTTCAAAGTCTTCTACTATGTATGCATTTGTTGCTTTGATGAATGGTTCTCTTATGTTCTCTGAGTTTCTCTTAAAGTTTGTCTTGAGGTTGTTTAGGAGGTGGTAGACACAAATACCATGGGTAGCTTTAGGGTATTCTTTTGTGATTCCTTTTTGAATGCTGTCATGCCTATCTTATATTATTCATAGTCCTTGAGGACAACCAAAAGCCTCTCTAACTCTAGTAAAGAACCATTCCCATGCTGCATCATTTTCAGAGTCAACAATTGCAAATGACAGTGGAAATATTTTTCCAATTGCATCTTGTGTTGATGTTGTTAGCATGGTTCCACCATATCTTACTTTTAAGAATGTCCCATCAATAACGATAATTGGTCTGCAGTGTCTCCAGCCTTTTATTGAAGCATCAAGTGCCACATATGCATAAAGGAATGAGTCGTCATCCTGCTTTTTGAGGTTCACAAATGATCCCAGGTTTTTTTCTTCAACATGTACAAGAATTTCGGGATTAGAGTGTATGATTCATCTGGTTTGCCCCTCACTAATTCTTATGCTTTTTCCTTTGATCTCCAAGCCTTGATGTAGCTTATTGTCATTCCATGTTCGTCATTCATGTCTCTAATGATATCAATAAATGCATAAGATCTTTTCTCATTACTATATTTTGATTTTATGAATTCAACAATAATAGATGAGGTTGCTTGTCTTTAATTTGCCCATATGGTCTTTAGAGAGCATGTGTGGTCCTTTTTGAACTTTCTTACTTTTACCATTTTTGTATTTCTTGCAATTATAATAGTTGTTTTGAAAGTGTTAGTATATATATGGATAGATATGCTTAATATATACCAGAATATATCACGTGTATAGCTCAAGGTAACGGTATACGGGACACTAAAGCATGGATATAGGTAACTAGTTGATAGTAGTAGGTACACCCAATGGTATACACAATATATACCGAACACTGAAGCGTGGATATAGCTTAGTAGTTGGCAACAGTATGTACCCGTAAGGTATACACAATGTATACAAGGCATGATGAACATTGTATAAGAGTAGTTGAAAGAAGAAGATACCTTCAAGGTATACCAAAGGTATATTCAAAGTATACTAGATATTGTAGCATGCACACATGAGTTTAAATGTGTGACATTTTAGGACAGATGTATAAAATGTTGTAATATTGGCAAAGTATACAATAGGTGTGCAACACATATAAGAATAGATGAAAATTTACCTAATGTTGAAGCTCTAATGTACTAGCTACATTTTTCATCTATGCATTTTGCTACAAATGTCTTGCTACAGGATTTTGTAATTTTGATCTAGAAGTGTTTGTCTATTGCATACAAACTCAAAATCTTCTTGAATGTGTCCTTGTTTTTGTATGTTTGATTTTGTTCAATCTCAGTCATTGTTGCGTCATATATGAGTGTCAGTTCTCTGCTTTGAGCCTCATTGTCAATATCCACGATGTCTTTTGATATTTTGTTTGCATATTGGAGAAAATCTATGTCAATATCCACATTGTCAATATCTCGGTTGCGGTGTTTCGTATTTATAGAGCAATTTTCTGATACTGTGATCGAGTATCTGCTGTTTGAATCAATTCTCTGATTTTCTTCATTTTGCCAGTATGTGAGCCTGAAGCAGCTCTACTAAAGGTTATCCTTTGGATGCATATTTATACATATTGGCATCATCGTGATGTCTATCTTTTTTTCTTCATTTCTACATAGAAACAAAGGCTTGTGCTATCTTCTATCATTAGAGATGGATAGTCCTCTTTAAGTTTGTACTGGATATCAATAATGTTCATGTCTCTGTTTATTTTTAGCTGGTTATATAAAATGGCCAGTAGACTATCGAATGATGTATTATCTTGGAGTAGTATGTCATTTACTTTAAAATCAATATAGTTCATCTTTTCATCCGACCTTCTACTGTGATATATGATTAATGGAATGTTTTCCATTGTTCGTTCCTGTCAGTTTCATTTAATAGAATGAAAAAGATGTTAGAAAGAAATAAATTGTATGTTATATTTATGCTATTATATTGAATGATGTATTTTGTTGCTAGGTATGGACAAGATAGAAGCAAGTTATATCTAAGATATGCCTTAGGTTTATAGGACCGTTTAGACTACTGTTACAACTGTCTTAGGGTGAAAGTATTAGCAAGATATACCCTAGGTATGCTAAAAGTATAGCAGATTCTATAGGTGTTTGCCATAACTAGTTTATGTTTAAGGTATGCATAAGATATACTCAATGTATGCCATAGGCATACCAGATTGCTTACAGTGCCGTTACAACTGTCTGAGGTCGAAGGTATTACGAAAATATACCCTAAGTAGACATAAGGTATTACGGACTGTATAAGTTGTTGCCACAATCGGTTTATGCTTAAGGTATTCCAAAGATATACCCAACGTATGTCGTATGTATACCAGACTCAATAGGCTTATGAGACAACTGGTTTATGCTTAAGGTATTCTTAAGATATACCACATGTATGTCGAACTATATAAGTTGTTCCCTCAACTAGTTTAGGCTTAAGGTATTTCTAAGATATACCATAGGTGTGCCTATGGTATACCGTACTCTATAGGCTGCTTGACAAAATTGGTTTAGGCTTAAGGTATTGAAAAAGATATACTCTAGGTATACCAAAGGTATATTGTACTCTATAGCCTACTGCCATAGCCTGTTTAGCCTTAAGGTATACAAAAGATATACCTTGAGTAGACCAGACTCTATATGATTCATTGACAACTAGTTTATGCCTAAGGTACACCCAAGATATGCCATAGGTATACCAAAAGTATACCGAACTATATAGATTGTTCCGTCAGCTGGTTTAGGCTTAAGTATTTCCAAGATATACCATAGGAATGCCCAAGGTATATTGTACTCTATAGGCTTTTTGCCAAAACTGGTTTAGGCTTAAGATATTATAAAGATATATCCTAGGTATACTAAAGGTATATCGTGCTTTGTACGCTGCTAACACAACCAGTTTAGCCTTAAGGCATTCCAAAGACATATCCAACGTATGTCGTATGTATACCGGACTGTTTATACTGCTGTTACATCTGTCTAAGGCTGAATGTATCCCTAAGATATACCCTAGGTATGTTGTAGGTATTCCGGACTATATAGGCTTCTGCGATAAGTGGTTTATGCTTAAGGTATCCCAAATATATGCCATAGGTATACCTGAGTGTTTGGACTGCTGTATACTGGTGGTTTAGTAATGTAGATCTTATTTTTGGTTGTTGAAGATCTGGCTAATATTTATTGAATAATTAATATAAATATACTTGTTTTTGTAAAATATAGAAGAATGCTTCTGTTGAAACGAGTATGTTTGATTGCGATTTCAATATTAAATGGAAGATTGTGAGCTGATGATGAATGCTTCTATTGAAACGACAATGCTGGAATGCTTCTGTTGAAATGCTGATTATGCAGAACGAGTGATGTTGGAACAATTATGAGTCAATGAAGAATAAAATGTTGAGGTTTGAGAGAGATAATGAGTTTGGAAAGATGAAGATGCTTGATTGAGAGATCTGTATAGGAAACAATGAGATGTTGGCAAATCTAAAAGAGAGATTTTTGCACAAAATTTTAAAGGTGTTTGGTGTAATTATTGATAGTGATTTTCGGTAAAATTGAAAAAATTACTGGTGGGAGGCAAAGCTGTAAATACTTGTCCTTTTTTCGGTATTTATGAAAAATTCCCAAAAAAAAGTTGGCCCAAACAAGTTGTTCTTAACCAACTCAATTATGTTGGATACTCTTGTATCATCTTATCTCATCTCAATTAAGATATTAGTTTTTTAATATAAATTGAACGTGAACCAATAATATATATATATATATATATTAATGCATATTAGGCAAAAAAAAAAGTACAATAAGTAATGTTTTTCTAACTAATATTTATGGAATTAGGTTGACATTTTTTATATAATTAAGGGTTAAGTTATATTTAGCTCCCAAAAATATTCATTTTCGTCATTTAACTTCTTACAGCAATTTTTAGTCAACTTAGCTACTTGAATTCATTTTTTAGTCAATTCTGTCTCATGTCCAATTCGTAAAACTTGCATAGAGTCTCCCTAATGCTAACATAGCAAAGGAAAAATGTTTGACTTGGTTAATGATGCTATGTTAGCTGTCATGTTAGCAAAAAGAGGTCATAGACAAGTGGCAAAATAGATCAAAAATAAAATTCAGATGGCTAAATAGATACAAAATCGCTACAAGGAGTTAAATGATGAAATCGAATATTTTCAGGATCTGGGTATAGCTTAAGCCTATAATTAATAAATTGTATTATTGGAATAGTTTGGTAAAAGTCAACATCATTCATTCTTATTATTTTACTTTGAGGATATGAGAAGTATGAACTACCTAAGTTACTTCTTTATGTTTCCCTTTTTTTTCCTTTTTTTTTTTTGCACTTGATGTAAGTAAATAATATATATAATTAATCTTTGAAAAGTTTTAACAGAATTTTAGGGTAGATCATTAGATCTCAATCTCATAATTGTATAAATTAAATTGTGAAAATATTTCACAGACTGTGATTTAATGTGATGGATTGCTATGATTGTTTAACTAAAATTCTACATTTTGTTTTGTTTGGACTTAAATTGTGTCTTTATAAGTAGAAATTGAATATTTTCAAAATAAACTCGAAATTGGGTCAACATTTTGATTCGATGGATGTTCCTACAAGTCTAAATTTTCTTTAACAATTTTCTTTTTTGATAGAAGATTCAATGTTTTCATAAGTCTAAACTTTCTCAAGGATTTCCTTTCTACAATACTTAACAAACAAAAAGAGACTTCACCAATAAGCTAAAGTTTATTGGTATTTGGTACTAATCTGGTGACTATAATTGTGAAATCTCGAGTTCGAATCTCCAGTTATACTAAAAAAAAAAAAACTTCACTCATAATATTATTGGCTAGTGGGTATAGAGGAACTCTAGTCACACAACTGAGCATCTCACATTCAAACACGCCATTACTTGTGTTTTGACATTGCTATCAAACTACCATTGGTCCACTGTCCTTGCAAATTGTTACTATGGCCACAACCCACCATACCTGTTAAGCATAGTATTATTGCCCCATCTCTAATAAATGCCTATTTCTTATTTCTAGCATTCTATCATTTTCTGAATAAAAATCCAAATTTGCTTACGATTATGCTCTAACTTTTAAGACTTTAAGTTCAAGAATCATTGAACTTCATAGTTCTAAACAATGGGACAAATACAGTAGTTAAACAACCAACATGCCAGCAGTTATATTGACAGTTCAAGTCTCCAAAAAACGGCAATATCAACAGCATTAACAATATATTCAATCTTTAAGGAATTATGAAACTCACTTTTCAAGGTAGGGTAATTGTAAATCATCAAGATATCAACTAAACTATGGAAATATTTTTTATCGTAATTTCTAGATTGGTAACCCCCCCCCCCCCCCCAAAAGATGTACCTTTATGAGGCCTACAAAACCTAGGGGAACCTAGAGACCACCAGTTATATAATAGTCCCCTTCGAATGAATTACAAATATGTGGACACATATCTCCACTAGGAGGCACTGGATCCTCGTTGGTTCATCGACACCTTGCAATCTGGGATTAAGATCAAGAGGAACTAATATGATATTCGAGAGACTCTGTCCATCCGTACCAAGCATTTAATGTGTCTAACAAAGAGTAAGCCCAGCGCATTAAATGTGTAGCCGCCTAAATAGAAAAGTAGCAGACGTGAACGATACGCCATAGAAAATAATCACCAAAATACCGGTTATACCTCAATGCATCAGGAAGCGCATCACTTGATGGATTGGGACAGCTGACCCAGGTATAAAAGGTCCTTCTCTGAAGGTATGAAGTTAAGAAAACCAAATTCTCTCTCCATATATATATATATATATATATATTCTCCTTTCCTTTCCTTTCCTTTGTCATTGTAAAAAAACAGGAATTGAGAGAAATCAATTGTATATATTACTATGAAAGAATACACATATATATACAATTTTGTAGATACCAAAATAGAAAGAAAATCAATCTAATTCCTATAATCAAGCTAATTCCTATTTAGGCTAATAATACATATTTACACACTATAATATAGCCTATAATCTTGCAACACTTCTCAAGCTGAAGCATAAATGTCAATCATGTCCAGCTTGTTACAAACATAAGAAACACGAGCTCCATTAAGAGCTTTTGTAAAAATATCTCATAGCTACTCTCCAATCCTCACATATGTTGTAGAGATTAGGCCTCGCTGAATCTTTTCACGAACGAAATGACAATCAATTTCGATATGCTTCGTTCGTTTATGAAATACTGGATTGGATGTAATGCGAAGAGCAGCCTAATTATCACACCATATATTAGCTGATACCGAAGACTTGAGACCTACTTCAGTAAGGAGCTGGTATATCCATATAATTTTATATACAGATTGTGCCATAGCCCGATATTTTGATTATGCACTCGAACATGAGACAACAAATTGTTTCTTGCTTTTTCATGAAATCAAACTTCCGCCTACGAATGCACAATAGCTTGAAGTAGATATCCTGTCATCCTTAGATCCAGCCCAATCAGCATCAGAAAAACACTCAATTCTAGTATGACCAAAATTGCCATACAAAATGCCTCTCCCAAGTGCTCCTTTTAAATAACACAATATTTGTTCCACTGTCGTCTAATGATGAACAGTTGGGGAAGACATATATCGACTTACAACACTAACTGAATATGCAATATCTGGACAGGTCACAGTAAGATAGTTGAGTTTTCCAACCAATCTTCTATACCTCTCAGGATCCTCGAACAATTCTCCTTCTTTTATTAGTTGCAAATTAGGAACCATTGGAGTGTTACACGGTTTAGCCCCCAATTTTCCTGTTTTAGACAACAAATTAAGCACATATTTTATTTGAGACAAGAAGATTCCTTTTTTGCTTCTGTTCACTTCAACACCCAGGAAGTATTTCAATATCCCCAAATCTTTAGTATGAAACTGGCCCTGAAGAAATGATTTAAGAGATGAGATGCATGTAGTGTCACTACCAGTAATGACAATGTTATCCACATACACTACTAACCGAATAATGCCATCCGTAGACTTTTTGTAGAATACTGAATGGTCAGACTGACTTTTTCTCATTCCAAACTTCTCAACAGCTTGGCTAAATTTTCCAAACCAAGTACAAGGACTTTGTTTGAGTCCATACAATGATTTACGAAGACGACATACCTTTCCAGACTCCCCTTGAGCAACAAAGCCAGATGGTTGCTCTAAATAAATCTCTTCTTGAAGATCACCATGGAGAAAAGCATTTTTGATATCCAGTTGATGCAATGGCCAATTATAAGTGGCAACCATAGAGATAAATAATCTAACAAATGTAAGCTTAACAATATGAGAAAAAAGTGTCAGAATAATCTATACCATATGTTTGAGCATATCCTTTAGCAACCAAGCAAGCTTTCAGACGTGCAACTGATCCATCAGGATTAAATTTTACTGCAAACACCTATTTACAACCAATTGCTTTCTTTCCTGCAGGTAAATTCATTAAAGTCCAAGTACCATTATCTTCTAGTGCTTTCATTTCCTCAATCATAGCCTAACGCCAACCAGGATGAGATAGTGTTTCATGAACAAATTTAGGAATAGAAATTAAATCCAGAGAAGTAATAAAAGTGTAAGATGATGATGATAAATGATTATAAGACATAAAAGATGAAACATGATAAGTACATTGACGTTTACCTTTTCGAAGAGCAATGGAAGGATCATTTGGATTAATAGATTGATGGATTGGATCTGATGATGAAGGAGCAGGAGCAGGAGCAGCTGGCACAGGACATGGTTCTGAGGGAGTCGTTCGTCAGGAATAGACTTGCACTACAGGAGGCTTAGGACGAGCAGAAATAGATTCAACATGATTAGAAACTGAAGATGTAATAGTATAGATTAACAAATCATCATCCTCCCCATGACTTGTATAATATGGAGATGAAGAAAACGGAGTGTCCTCGAAGAAGGTGACATTAGCTGAAACAAGATACCTGTTAAGAGTAGGACAATAACACTTATATCCCTTTTGGACACGAGAATACCCAAGAAAAATACACTTCAGAGATCTTGGATCTAATTTTGTGACATGATGACGAACATCCCGAACAAAGCAAGTACATCCAAAGATCATAGTTTCAATAGGAAATAATATTTTAGTTGGAAAAAGAACGTGATAAGGTGTCTCACCATTAAGAACAGACAATGACATCTGATTAATCAAAAAACAAGCTGTAGAAACAGCATCTAGCCAAAAACATTTAGGAACTTTCATTTAGAACAATAATGCTCTTACAGTTTCTAGAATGTATCTATTTTTCTACTCAGCAATCCCATTTTGAGATGATGTATCAATACAATAAGTCTAATGAAAAATACCATGTTGAATCATGTAATTTTGAAAAGTGGTAGACAAATATTCTTTAGCATTGTCACTTCTCAAAGTTTGAATAGAGACATGGAATTGGATCTTAATTTCAACATAAAAAGTAGAAAATGAGAAAATACCTCTGAA
>CATIWF010035392.1:0-17950 GCA_949630135.1 Balakata baccata
GCAAAAAGGAGATTCATCAACGCAAACAAAGCTTTTGGTCTTTTTGCTTCATTTGCACCTTGGTGATCTCAGCAATAAAAGGTTTGGCTAAATCCTTTTATTTTTCCATTTTGTTCTTTAAATCATGGGATGATCTTGGCAAAAAGTTATGGATAAATGCTCGAGATTAACATGAAAAGTGTATTTTCATGTCATACAATATTTGATTGTATGTTTCGGTAAAATTAAAAATTTTTAAAATCTATAATTTTGACCGAGACCGAGAGCTCCCCTCAATCCAAAGTAAATAAACGCTTCCGCTGCCAGCCAACAACAATATGCCAGGTGGAAGAATTGAGAAGCCTTATGAAAATCAAATACATGAAGGCTATGTTTTTTAGTTCCTAGAATGGAATAGTATGGAATAAAATCCTAATTTTTTAGGAATAGAATATGTATTCTTAGAATAACTATTCCTAAATAATTATTATTCCATATTTTGTTTCATAAGTCTAAATTAGCTATTTTTAAATAAAATTATAATTTAATATGGTATATATTAATTAGTGGTAGTAGATGAGTGAATAATGATAAATAAGTAGTGATGATGGTGATAGGTGAGTCATCGTAGTGGATGAGAGGCGATGGTGGGGGTGATGGTGGTCATGGGTGGATAATAAGCAGTAGCAATGATGGTAGTAGATGAATAAGTCGTGGTGGATGGACGGTAATATAGGTGAATGGTAATAAAACTTATTTGAGTTGTGAAATAGTCATTTTTTACTTTACCATAAAATATGTATTTCACAAAATTGAAAAATAATAATTCCATAAAATATCTATGCTTTGATTAAATTTGAACCAAATTATAAAATAACTATTTTATTTCTTATCTATTCTATAAACCAAACATGTCCAAAGATTTCAAATCCATCTTCTTAGAACGTTTTTTAAAATAAAAAAGTGCTAATGGGAATATTAAATACATGAATAATTCTTGATGATCGTTCACAAACATTGGTTTAGCCATGTGCATGGTGATCAACTTTTATCCTACTTCATGAAAGAAGTTCCTGTAAAACCTTGACGCCAATATTGTGATTGTAATTCATCAATAGAATTGGAGAAATCCAAAGCAAAACAACCATAATGCAAAGTGAAAATCAAATGATCAGCTACATTAAAACAAGGAAAAACTCTATTCAATAATGTAGTATCAAAATATACATAACATACTAGCTAATGTAGTATCACTGCTTCCTTGTTTGGTTTATAATCCAAAGCTGATCTGGTATATTTCTTCCATTTGTAATTCTTCCATCAACCAACAAAAAGGGCATATGTTCTTAACTATCGTTTAACAATTTATCATCAAAAGCAGTTACACCACAAAAAGGCACAGTGATACGTCAGATTGGTACACAAATACATCAAGTAATAAGAATATAGGCCGGCTTCTCATTCGAACATTAATTGCTCTAGGCGCCATTGCTCTCAAATCTGATCTAGCAATGGAAAGAGAGCTTCCCACTGGTTCGGGGTTTCCCCTAAAAGCCTCCATACTCTTCTCTCTGCAGCCTAAGAGCTAATGCAGCATCTCATCTTGGCTTGGTGTCCTTGTTCTCCTCACAATTGAAGCTCTTCTCAATTGCGGCGAAAGACTTTCTTTCTGCATGCTCTGCGCCAATGTATCATCTTCATCTTGGCTTGATCTACTTCTTCCACTTGATGCATCCTCATCTTGGCTTGCTCTCCCTCTCTGCAGCCTAAGAGCTACTGCAGCATTCCCATCTAGTCTTGCGGCCGGTTTACTTCTCCTCAAAGTTATAGCTCTTATATAATTATCTCGAAGATTTCTTATTCGCGAGCTCTGCACCAATGCATCTTCTTCATCTTGGCTTGATGTTGATCTACTCCTTCCACCTGCAGTATTGTCATCTTGGCTTGGTGTCTCTCTCTGCAGCCTAAGAGCTCTTCTAAGATCCTCCACAAAATTTCTTCTTTGCAGAGTCTGCTCTAATGCGTGATCTTGGCTTGATGTTCCTCTTCTACTCCTTTCACTAGCATCTCTACTCAATAACCTCGAAAGATCTTCTCCTCTTTGCTGCGTTTTAGCCAATGCAGAATTCTCCTCTCGGCTATTCAAGACCCCAGCTGCCTTCCTTGCTTCAACTTCTTGTGGAAACAAAAGCTGAATTGTGTTCCAAAGAACTGTGCTCACTGTGCAAGGTCTTCCATTGTAACAAATTCAATACCGCGAAATGTACATGACAATTTCACAAATTCCATTTTTAAATATGAGATTGTTAACGAGCTTAAGTTTGGCAGGATTCACACCTTATTAGCTGCCTGCACTTAGGGCATTTCTTCCCACATTTATCAGAAGCTGATCTTAAGCACTTCTTACAAAAACTACCAATAAATGAAGCACAAAATGACAGCTTAGCTTCAGTCTCTTCTTGAAATCAAACATCTAAGCCATAAGAGTAGAAATTTTGGCTTACCTGTGCCCGCAAGAAGTGGTACTAGGTTCAAAGCAAATTTCTAAACAAATCTGCCGAGTAATCAAGACCATTTAAGTCAAAATAATGAAAACCCAGTTTGCCTAAATCAATTAAAATGACAAACTATATGACAGTGAAAGAAATCGAACGACTCTTACAGCACAAGAAAGCTCTTCTTTTAGTTTATCCATGCAAAGAAGAACTGAAATTGAGCAAGAAGCACCAGAATTCTCTTTACGCAATTCATCTCCTTCAGTTTTACGTTCTTCTTTCTCCACAATATTCTCTGTTCATCAATATCATTTAAAATAAATCAATTTCCTCTAATTTTAAGGTAGTTTCAATAGCCCTTTTCCTAATAAATTAGGGTTAAAAAGAATTTAATACCTTGTTTTTCAGGTTCTTCTTCAAGATTAATAACAGGAACAGAAATTGAAATTGGACTCTTTTTCGGAGCCTTGCGCTTTCTGACATGCACAGAAAATTAACAACTTAAATATCACTTCAATTTCCAAGAAAGCATTTTCCTATTAACTAAACACAAATGCATGGGTATGTGCATACCTTCTTGAACTATTAGAAGGTGGAGTCTTGAAGGTCAAATCAGATCGTTTCTTGCGCTTAAACTCCCGATTTGGCTTGTCTTCAACTGCGAGACTGGCGGCAAGGATGGATTCCTCGTCCCAACCAGCCATGGTAGCTACAGATTTCAATCTGGGACTGAATAAAGTCTCCATGTTTTGGCCACTTTCAACTGGGTTTAATTGCCTTCGGGGCATTGGACAATGTTTTGGCTCTTCAGTACCCAATTTTTGATAGTGATTCTTTCTTTACTGTTTGGAAAGAGAGGAAAAAGGAAGCGGAAACCCTTTTTCTCTTCGGACTGAGGAAGCTAAAATATTAGAGTACAGAGTTTTCTAACGGTCGAATTCTTTTTGAAATATTTTAAATTCCTTTTAAACGGCTATAATTGAGGGATTTTTAAAGTTAGAAATAATAATGTGTACGAATTTTACAGATATCCGTATATATCCGAATTCATTTAAATTCATAGATAATCTTATTAGAGTTTTAGAATGGATTTAAATAGTAATATTAAAATTCGTCACGAATTTAGATATGATGCGGATAGAGACCTTATGTATCCACTACCCGTATATGTATAATTTATTGAATGTAATAATATAATTAATTTTTCCTTTTTTTTTGTATTTTTAGCGGTGGATGAACTACAAATATAATGATTAGAGATTTTAAATAAATTTTTTTTATCAAAATGAACAATTTTTAATATTATAGTTTTAATGTTATATTTGTATAATTTGATGAATTATTTTAATTTAAATGTGTTGAATTAGATTTTGTGTTTTATTTTATTTGTTTTATTTGATGTTATAGTAATTTATGGTATATTATTTGTATATATTTTAATTTTTAATTATTTAGTTCGTTAGAATTTTATTTTATTTTAAATTTTTTAATGATAAGTAGGTAATTAAACTGTTTGGATTTTAATCATATAATATTAATTGGGTTTGGGATGTGTAAAGATATTAACATTATAATTTTAAATGGATTCGGGATAAATTCAAATAGTGATATATATAATCATATTTAGATTCAAGTAGGGCATTTTTTACCGATACCTACTTTATCCGTGGCATATGTACTTGAAGCCAAAACTCAAGGCAGCCTCTAGAATTCAAATAAATAAGTAAAAGAATAATAACCCCTTATATTTGAAAGTAATAAATTTGATATATCAAATAACAAATTTAAATTAGGCAAAATATAAATGGAAAATCCATTTAAATTATAATTTATGGACACTTTAGATTAATTAAGGATGCATTTACCCAAATATTCAAATAATCAAATCTATCATCTTGTGAAAAGCTTAGAAATTGCTTGTGAAACCTTTTTTTCAGTCAGGTATATGTCCAACGAGAGAAAATGGTGGAATTTGAAATTTGGTTATTTAAAAGATTTTTATAGTTTCAACCAATTAAGATAAAGATGATTTTCTACTTGTAAATTTTAATAGCCCAATTAAATTTTTGGTTTATACATTAATTTATTTCCACCGGTACAAAAATGGGTCATCCTAATCTTAATGAAAGCTCTGTTGGGGTGGATTTCTGGAGATTGATAATATCAACAGTTTCAAGATAGTTTCAAGGTATATATCAAGATGTCACTTTTCTAAAAGTTAATTTGTTCTCTTTTTAGGATTCAATGAAGCAAGAGAACACTTGTAAAATGTGATCTTTGAACCAATTAGCAATCTTAATATATATTGAAAGTACATAATTGATTTTAGGTTGTGCACAAACTGTTAATCCTGATATATTTTATAGAGACAAAAATGTGTAAAAGACTCTTAAAAGGAATAGAATATTGATTATATCTTTTTCTAGCTTAAACATGTCGTTTCTAATAGGATTAGATCAAATTAGATAGAATCTTACATGAAAAATGACTCTTAGCTAACAGATGGAATCGTAGGTGTCATTAGCATGCCAATTGGCATGCTCGTGATAGGAGCAACCTTATGTCCAACGGTCGTGACAGAAGCAACCTTATGCTCAAAGGCATTGGTGCTAATTGGCATGCCTGCGATAGGAGTAACCTTTCCAACACTAGCGCAGGCGTGTTCATCAATACGCTCGCGCCAACACAAACCAACATCAACACAAGCATGACAATTGTCACACTCATGAAGACTTTATATTGTTGAAAATGTCCAACAATCGCCCTATTTTCAACATTAATTGAGAAAAAACACATATTAGTTTCAATACTTATATATTATATGCATAAACAATGGTATTTTATAATTTGAACCACCATATAGCAAAATCTCATTACAATATATCATAATACAATGGTAGATAAGCTTTGAACCACATTCTATTTGATAAGAAGAACAATACTCCGCACATATATACATTACATTTTTATGCTGCATAAAAAATGACACTTTTATCTTTGGTCATACGTCCATGTATTATTCATGAATGCTTAAGAGCCAAGCCCTTGAGCTCGTTAAAGTGGTTGCACTTTATATCCATATAAGTAGACCTTTCATGCCCTTGTACTAAGCATGTAACCTGAACAAAAAATTGTCTTTATGTCTATTAAGAGATCAATTATTAACCTCACATAACCATAAAATACGAGTACCAAGCACTATTTTACCTTGAGATGGCATAAACAAGCTATGAAGTGCTTACAAATTACACTAATAATGTACTTTACTTATTAAACTTAAGACTTGACGTTGCATCAAGCGTGAAGTTAAGTTTCCATTATTGATGAATTAAATTCAGTGGGATTGAGCCTCATCTTCCTTGATGTTTTATTCACCAAGTTTTTTGGCAAACATTTAGTTAATGGATCTGCCAAATTTTGAGCTGATCTTACAAAATCAATTGTGATCACTCCATTCAAGATTAACTCTCTCACTTGATCATGTCTTTGTCCAACATGTCTAGATTTGCCATTATAGATCTATAAGCTCTAGCTAATGTAGTTTCACTATCACAATGGATAAATGTAGGTACAATTGGCTTAGGCCACAAAGGTATATCATGTAGCATATATCTAAGTCATTTAACTTCTTTAGCTACTGAAGCCAAAGCTATAAACTCAGTTGTCATTGTAGAATCAGCTTTGTAAGTTTGTTTTTTAGATGCCCAAGAAACAACACCACCACTAAGCATAAAGATCCACCCACTAGTAGAGGTATAATCCTCTCTATCTGTAATCCAATTTGAATATGAGTACCCTTCTATTACTAGTGGATAACCATCATAACTAAAACTATAATTTTTAGTTTTCCTAAGGTACTTCAGAATCCCTCTAATTGCAAACCAATGTATATCATTTGAATTACTTATGTATTTACTCATCTTCCTAATAGCAAAAGCCATGTCTGGTCTAATGCATATCATTGCATATATTAAACATCCTACCAACTTGGCATATTCTAGTTGTGATATCGAGCTGCCCTCATTTTTGGACAATTTCAAACTTGGATCAAGTGGTGTAGAGGCAAGAGTACAATCATAATGATTGAACATTTTGAGAACTTTTCTTAATATAATGAGATTGTGAAAATGATATAATTTCTCCATATCTCACTATCTATATGCCAAAGATGGCATTTATCTCACCCATATCTTTCATATTAAAATTGCTAGATAGAAATTTTTTGGTTACTTAAACTACTTTAAGATCGGTTCCAAAGATCAACATGTCATCTATATATAGACAAATTATGACACCTTTATTTTCATTATTAAGCTTGCTATATACACACTTATTTGATTCATTAATATTGAATCCATTACAAAGTACAATCTGGTCCAACTTTTAGTATCATTGTTTAGCTATTTGTTTTAATCCATAAAAGAATTTAACAAGTCTACATTGCTTTGTGTTCTTATCCAGGTATAACAAACCTTTTAGGTTGTTTCATACAAACTTCTTCATCAAGTTCACTATTCAAGAATGTGGTCTTGACATCTATTTGGTAAATTATCAGCTTATGTATGGATGCAAGTGCTATTAGGACCCAGATTGTTGCAATCCTTGCTACTAGTGCTTAGGCATCAAAGTAATCAATACAACATTTTTTAGTAAAACCTTGTGCAACTAGTCTCACTTTTCTTTTATCCAAGGATCAATCAACCTTTATTTTTAGTTTTGAAGATCCATTTGTAGTCGATTGGCTTGCAACCAAACATAAGACCACCAGTTCCCATGTATTGTTTCCAATTATGGAATCTATTTCATCATTTAAGGCTTCTTTCCAGAAAGCAACACCATAGGATTTCATTGCTTCCTTATATGTTTGAAGGTTTGCTTCCGTATTATAGTAATAAAACTAGCTAACAATTAATTCTCTTATCCCTTCTACATGAAACATTTGAAAATCGTTATCAAAATCTTTTGTTTTTCGAGCTCTTTTGCTCCTTCGAAGTTCAATGACTTCTTCATTATCATTTTCAATGATATCTTTCTCTTTTTCAAAGTTTGAACCACCTTCATGTTCTAAAGTTGGTTTAGAAACTGTTTTGAATCTATTTTCATTAAAGACAACATCTATTGATTCAATAATCATGTTTATTGGAATTGAATCATTAGGTTCAATGACCATGAACCTATAAGCTTTAGAATTTTATGCATATCCAAGGAAAATGCACTTAATACCCCTTTCACCCAATTTCTTTCTTTTAGGTTCGAGTACTTTCACAACTGCCTTACAACCCTAAACTTTTAAATAGTTTAGGTTAGGCTTTCTTTTGTTCCAAAATTCATAAGGAGTTGTGTTACTCCTTTTACTAAGAAATAGGTTCAGGATATGGCAACTTGCTAGTATTGCCTCCCCCCAATAGCCTTGACTAAGGCCTGAATTAGACATCGTTGCATTAACCATTTCCATTAGAACACAATTTTTACATTCAACTACGTCATTTTGTTATTATGTATAAGAGGCTATAATTTCATGCATAATTTTCGTGTTTTTATAGAACTTTGGATCATAGTACTCTCCCCCTCTATCTGACCTTAACATTTTGATACAAGTATCATAATGCAATTCAACTTCAGTTTTATACAAAACAAAACAATTCATGACTTCAACTTTAGAATACAACAAATAGACATATATAACAATATCTACTATAGTCATTAATGAAAGTCATATAATATTCCTTATTTCCTATGGTTAGAGTTGTATGCAAATCACCAACAATACTATGTAGAAGTTCCAATAATTTTGTTAGGAAACAAATTTCTTGTAATTTTAGTTGTGCATTTTCTTCCTAAGTCACTTATATAAAGATATGGCTATAAGTCGAATTTTATCATATCATTCATTCTTTTGAAGTTAACATGCCTAAGACGATTATGCCCTAAAAATAAAGAAAAGTCAACAATATAAACTGAACTAAATGCATTATTATTGATACTAGAAAGACCAACACAATTCAACTTGAAAAGTCCATCACAAAGATGACCCTTTCCTATAAACATTCCCCCTTTTGATAGAATAAATTCGTCTGCCTCAAATACAACTTTAAAACCATATTTACTCAACAAGCTATCTGATGCAATATTCTTCCTTACTTTTAAAACCTTCCAAAAGTGAATTTCAGCTCCATATTACCAATGTCTTTAATAAAAACAATTAAAACTTTCCTCATGTAAAGAATAGTGTCATCAGCAACTAATTTCATGGTCTTGAAGAAACTTTTGTTCTTGCAAATGCGTTGCAAATGTGGCGTGTAGCTCTTAAATCATCCCACCAGGTCATCTCATCCTCAAGAAGGTTAACCATAGAAACAACTGCAACAAGATGATCATTACTAGCTACATTAGAGAAGGCAGTTGCCTTTTCTTTTTCTAGCTTCTTTTTGATAAATCGGCATTCATTCTTATTATAACTCTCACATATAGTAGGCTAACCCTACTCAACAGGCTGATGCTACTCAACCTATGCTTATTTATCTTATTATCCTGTATTCAATTCACAATTTATATTCGATTTCCATACCATATCCAAACATAATGCTAGATCATCAATATTGTAAACTTCGCATTGTATAACATAATTCCATGAAACTAAACCATTCAATCAAATCTAGCATCAGGCAACTGAAATTTTAAAACTTATGAAAAAGTTTTAGGGCAAGGGCTAAATGCATCCAATTATTACAATCCATTAAAATCCACACCAAAAAGAATAACAAGCAGTCTTATTAATGTCTAAGTCTACCTAATGAATGAATAGAAATAAAAGAAATGCATGATAAAAGAGCTGACTCTGAGCTAAAGAAAAATCTAACTAGCACGGGCTGCTCCCCATCAACTGAATCTACTGCTCCAAATCTGCGTGCAGAAAAATTCACACTAAACTACTGAAAGTTTAGTGGTACATATAATCATATAAATTCTAAAATGCAATCATACAGTACATAGCATTCATGTTATCAACAAACAATTTAATTTCCTTTATCTCAATCAATCAAATATCACATAGTCATATCAACAATCTTACAGAAAGAAAGGAAGCATATCTAGGAAGCAGAAGCTATAACTGCAAAATAAAACATCTCACATTCTCAACTTGGGTAACTTGCTCATTTACTCAATACCTAGACTATTGGATACGGGTCGTGAATAGGAGCACTCTCTGAGCTTGTGTCATCCTATTCATCTTCTGATATGTTTTGAATAATTTATGTCTATGTTTATGTCAAGTGCGCTCTCTGGAGCTTGGGCCAACTTGACAGGTCAAGTGCACTCTCAGGAGCTTGGATCAACTTGACCGAGAGATTATAAATTGGATCAACTTGATCGAGAGATTATAAATGATTGTTAGCAAAAGGAACAACGACCCTCTCAAGAGCTTGGGCCACCTTGTCATAATAATAATACATAAATAATCCTACTGTACCGTAAATAAATCCTGAATGACATGTCATTTATCTTTTAGCTAGTCTATGTACGAGTAAGAGCATTTTAGTCATTTCGTATTCCCATAAGAAACAACACATATACTCCTATATAACATGTCACTAGTCACAAATTCTCTTTATCTTGTATAATCATTATCCTTTTGCATGCATGAATTCCATAAGTCAGATTCAAAATTTAATTTTATCCACATGTTCCACAAAACAAGTCCAGGATGAATGGAGAATAAATAATTAAATAAATAAATAATTGTCATATTTGAAGTCTATGGTTTCTTTTTTTGCGTTTTCTATTTGATGGAGAATAAATAAATAAACACCATTGAAGATAGGAACTAAGGCCTCCCGAAACAAATTGACCCAACCAATTCTTGTCTTATATACCACTTACTGCCAAGAGAAAAGAATTTTATATATGTTATTATTACTTTGCAGCGTGTTGGCTACTAAAAATGCCCTTTGGTCCTCAAAATTTATGTTTGGTCCTTCTTTTTCCGGTCTTGATTTTTCTCACAATTCTAATCCAAATTTTCAGTATCCTTTATTTAATTCCAGTGCTACTTAAAAGATTTCCAGTCCCAAATTTTTAGCACCATTCAATCACTAAATCATGCAAAAAATTTAATCAACTTAAATCTTCAAGTTTTAACATCTCAGTATCATGGGTTTTTAAAGTTCCACCATAAAAACTAAATTCCCAGAATAAAATAACATATCAAAAACTCAATCACAGAGCCATTCACATAAATAAAAAGGTGAATAAATAGAATTATATATACAGACATATTTTGGAGCCTAAAACAATGTCTTATTGCTCACTCGCAATCTGGTAGTCGTCTCTACCCGTATCATTGCCTAACTTGTAAAATAACCATAGATTAAACTTGTTTAAGGAAACCCCAAATTTTTAAGCTACTGTCGTCTAGTCCTAAGCTCCAAAATTAATTAGAGAGTTTAAAGGAGAATTTACTTACTGTTAGGGTGATTGAATGAGACTGATAATCAAAATAATAGCAGAATCAAAATAATTTCGGGACTGGAAATGGAGGTCTGATAGAGAGAGACGGAAAATAGGGTTATGTGCCTTTTGGGTTTCTGTGTAGTGGAGTATAAATATATATAGGGAGCAAGGATCAAATGTTGCGTTTAATAAAGGAAAACCAAACTTACACATAGCACTAGTGTGCCTCTTTTGCTTTTTTTTTTTTTTTTTTTTGACACTTCTTAAGTTTTTTTTAACTTAATAATGTAATAGTATTATAAATAAAATAATATTTCTTTTAAAACATAATATAATAAACTTTTTTCCTTTATTCTTTTATCTAATTATTTTGTTACTTTTCTCCTTAACCCATCCACTTTCAATTAATTCTATTCTCTTAAATTACCAAAATACCCTACGTATTTCACAATAATTTCTAAACCCTATTTCGTGGGCATTACACTTATAATGCTCTTCTTTCTTGTAAAAGAAATATTGGTCTTTCTTTTTCTTGTTTTTTGATTAACCATTGTCATTATTTGATCTTTTTGTTTTCAAGTTTGTTTGAAGGACTTCAGAATTTTCCTTCCTCAACCACATGCATTTTGAATATCCAGCTTTCAGATTCATTCATATTTTCCTACATATGTACTTTAGTTTCTGCACAAATTTTGTAAGTCAATTCATCAAGAGTTATTTCATACTTTTCATATTTGAGAGTTTTCTTAAACTCTTTCCAAGATGATGACAATTTATCAATAATAAATGAAACAATTATGCATGAATCCATATGCATATTATGTTGAGTAAAGTGATTAATAATCATTTCAAGTTCAGAAAATTATTCCATTACCGACTTATTATCATCTATTTTATATTTTGTAAAATGAGAGTCCAAGAATTTCTTACTTGTTGTGTCTTATTGCATATATATGGGCTCAAGTTTGTCTCACAATTCTTTTGCCATCTTGAATGGATGATAAATATCGAACAAGGAGCCGCACATGGCATTGAGAATATGGCCTCTGCATATCTCATCATTAGTGTCCCATTTTCCTCCTTCGGATTTGAGCCACGTTTTCATTCTCCTCTTGAGCTGGCCTATCAGTGTTTGAGGACATAGGCTACTTGAATGGTCACTAATAGGAAGCAGAAATGTTTTTGCCATCTTATCAAATTTCCTCCATCAAACAGTTCCAACTTGATAATGTTAGTTGTCAAGTCTTTTAAAGAAGCTATTGATACAAGCAAATTTCACCTTTAGATTGTTGGGGTAGATTTCGGGAGATTGATATTATCAATGGCTTCAAGATATGTATCAAAATACCACTTTTCTAAAGGTGAATTTGTTTTCCCTTTAAGATACAATGAAGCTACAAAGAGCACTTGTAAAAACGTGATCTTGGAACTAAGCAACCTTGTGTAAATTGAAAGTACTAAATTGATTGTAGATCATGCACAAACTGTCAATCCTGATATATTTTATAGAAACAAAAATGTGTAAAAGACTGTTAAAAGGATTAGAATATTGATTTTATCTTTTTCTAGCTTAAACATGTCATTTTTAATAGGATTATATTGAATTAAATAGAATCCTACATGAAAAAAGGACTCATAGCTAAAAGTTGGAATTGCAAGTATTGATGGAATGCCAATCGTGATAGGAGCAACCTTATGCCCCATAGCGCTGGCACACTCGTGACAAAATCAACCTCTCCAAGATTGGTGCAAACGTGTTGATTAACACGCTCATGCCAACACAAACTAACATCGACATGGATGTGATGATTGCCAGGTTCATGTAGACCTTATATTATTGAAAATGTCCAACGAGCTCATGATTAGCTAACTAGATAAATAAGAGCTCCTAAGCTAAATAGATAAACAAGAGCTCCTAAAATGCTACAAATATTCATTATTAATACACAACCATTCATAAATTAAATTAGTTTTTCATGCTTGTAGAGGTGTAAAAAAGTTAAGTTACTTATGAGTCATTCAAGTTCAACTCATAATATATTTGAATTTGGCTCAAAGTTAATCGAGTCGAACTTGAATTTGAGTAGTTCGAGTAGTTTGTTGAGTAGAATTTGAATATCACAATACCGAACTTATAAAGCTCATAAGCATAATTAAGTAGTTGATTTTTTTTGTTATTTATTAAATTACTTTTATACCCTTAGTAGTTAAATATATTCGAACTGAATAGAGTCGAGTTAATTCAAGTTGAGCTAAATAAACTATCTATTAAATTTTTTAGTTGGTTCAAGTTTTTTCAATTCAAGCTCAAGTAACTCGAATATTTTTCGAGTCGAGTTTCAAATAACTAAAAATAGCTCGATTGATCTCGAGTCGAGTTCAAACTTCAAATTTCGTAATCGAGTCAAGTTCGAGCTTAACAGTTTATCAACTCGACTCAATTACACTCCTATTTAGCATTCATTGGCTATTATCCTGTGTTCGCATGGATTTGTAGTCATAGGGTACTACTTGATTGCTTATTACAACCCTCATTGAGAGTAGCTAAAATTTTAATTTTTTTTAAATATAAAAAATTTTTATTTTTTTTTTCCATTTTTGCAAGAATACTTTCTAAAGCTTCAACACCTACAAAATAAAATAAAAACATAAAAGAAAACAAATTCTACAAAAAAGTAACTAAAACATCAATAAAAACTGAGAAAATTGATGCAAATTTGATTAAGAAAGTCACGTAAAAACTAAGAAATTTGATGAAAATTTGATTAAGAAAGTTATGTATTTTTAAGTGCTATCAATATTGATTCAATGATAATTTTTCGATTTTCTGAATCTAAATATTTCATCCCTATTTCGTATTAATTATGAGAAATTCGAATGGAATTTAATGATAATTTCATAACAACCTTTAAATAACATTAATTTTATGATATTTAGTGAAGAAATTTTGCTTAATTGACTACCATTAATTAAATAGTAAGTATTCATAAATAATGACTAGTTGAAATCTTGTTTAATAACTGCCTTAAAATTAGTTCAAAATTGATTATTAAAGAAATTAATTGAACAAATTAGATAATTGTGATTTTTGTTCAAGCCCAGAAAACGAAAACTCCAATCCAATTTAGCACAGGCTAATTGCCTTGCCTATATATATATATATATATATATATATATATATATATATTAGTTAGTTTTTCATTAACTTGCATCAACTCGTCAGTAATTGGTATTTGATTTTTATATAATTTTTTTATTAATTTATTTATATTTTATTATAATATTTTATTTATAATAAATTATAGGAGTGCATATTTATTTCAAATTCTATCAAATTACTAATTTATCCATTAGTAAGAGTTATATATAAAATAGAAGTAGTAGATTCGAATAATAATAAATTATGTATAGCGAATTATGATAATGAATTTACAGATCCATTGATTAGTATTTTATTATTCATCATTTTGAACTTGATTGTTCATAATTTTGAACTTAAAATTGATTGTTTATCGCATTCTTATCACATATAGATTCAATGTTTAAATTTTAATTGTTTATCATTTTAAACTTGATTGTTCATCATTTTGAATATAATTATTTATCATTTTTAATTTGATTTTTCAGTGCATATTCATTACTTATAACATATTTTTTTATTACTTTTTACTACTTATTAAGTTATTTAATTATTTTAGTACTTATTAATATTTAATTTAATTAATTAATTTAATTTAATAAATAATAAAATGGCTAAACCCACCCTCAAATCCTTGAGTTTTTCTTTTTTTTTTCTCAATTTGCCTCCCAGATCGGTTTTTAGCACCGATTGCACCCTGAAATTCATTTTTGGTCCAATTTGCCCCATATTATTTGATTATTATATCATAATATATATAAAAAAAATTATTTCAAATTATCTAGCTCATTAATTATTTTATTCATTGTAGTTTTTAAGTTATTTATTATTATCTTATTCATAATATTTTTTACCGTATCTTCTTAAATATTTTTTTTACTTTATCTTTCTAATATTTTTTAACATGGCCACTACTTCAAGTCTCTTCCTCATTATCTCTTTCCATCCAAAACACTGCTAACACATCTCTTACAACAACAACATCATCTATAGTTAGTAGCAGAGCCAGGCCCCCCTAACTTAGGGGGGCTAAAAGTACTAATTATTTTTTTATAATTCAATTAAATTAATGATACATAAATAAATTTTTTTTAAAAATGATAAATGTTGTCCATTAAAAAATATAAAACTATATTCAATAATTGTGAAGATAAAAAATATATATTTTAATATATTACAAATGAAACTATATAAAAATAAAATCAAAGTTCATAATTGTCCTAAACAAGTATTCATATTCTAAAAACGTTATATAATTAGCTCGTTGTCAATGTTGTTAAAAATATCATTTTCAGTATATATAACCAAACAGTTATTTATCCAACCATCTCTCATCCGATTATGCAAACGACTTTTCACAAATTTCATTGTAGAAAATACCCTCTTTATAGTAACAGTAGCAACGGGTAAAACAAGTACTAATTTCATGAGTAATTAGATCAATAGATACACAATATATTTTCTTATCTCAACTAATTTATTAGCTAAACTTCTAATATCTTTTAAGTTTACAAAATCATTACTAGAGCACATGTCAATTATATAAATTTCAAATTGATTGTCAAATGCTATCAAATAAATTTGAGAAAAATCATTTTGAATAAAATTAAGCAAAGCGAATCAACTTTTACGTATTAAAAGCTGCAAAGAGTTGTCGGAACTAAGACATTCCATACAAGTAGTTATCTCAGCAAACCGATCATTAAACTCTTGAAATTGCATATTCACAATACTATAAAACAAATCCACTTTATAGTGATGTAAATTTATAACTATTTGAATTTTACGTCGTAACATTCCTTTGAGCATATAAACATCATTCATATTAGAAATATCAATATCTTGTTTTAGTACAAAATGATATGACTTCTTCTAATAAAAATCTTAACATTTATCTCTCATTAATTGCATTCAATTTTTGCAAATTTTAACTTGAGTCTCAGCATTTATAATATCCTTATTTTTTTTCTACAACACTAATGATAGCTCATTTATCACTCCCACTATATTTTTCATCAAATGCAAAGTAAATGTAAAATTGAAAGTTTGCACCAAATTTAAAATTTCATTAGTTTCAGTCTTTTGGTCTACAGTATTACCATATTCCACAATGTATTCTAAAATATCAAAAATAGCATAAAAAATTTAAAATCAAATTTAACAATGTGTCATAATGTAAATTCCAACAAGTATCATCTGGTTTTTTAAATATAATTTCTTGATTTAGACCTCGCCTACTAAGAATGAACTTTAATGATAAGATTATACCTTCACTAATTAAATGTTTATTATTAAAAATTGAAATTTAGAAGTATATAATTATTTATTTATTACGTATGTATATGTTTTAGTTAATTGATTATAAATCATCTAAATCCATTAGCATCACTTAATTGCTCTTTTATCTATCTTTTTGGGATGTCAAATATTAAAAATAGTATAAATTTATTTATTATTACATGTATTTTAAAAATATAACCTCCCTTAACTGAATGTGGCTCCGCTGCTGCAATCACCCACTAATTTGCAATTAACAACTATTTGGCTTGGAAAACACATTTCCTCTCCCTACTTAATTACTGTAACCTAAGTGATATCGTTGATGAAATGGTGAATTTTGCCAATGGTACCTTAATTATATAAATTATAACAATTCAGCACTTTAAAGTTTATTTGTAATGCAAAAGTACTGCAATTATATAAATTGATATAACTCAGTACCTCAAAAATTATTTATAACACAAAAGTATTTCAATTTTTATTTTGTAACTAAATAGTATCTTTATCTTCAACTATTATGGTTCGTTTAACATTGTATTTGAAAAAAATATTTTTCGGAAATTTTTTTTTGTATTTTTAACTTTTTTAAGTTTTGAAAACTATTTTTTGTAAACACAAATAAATATATATTTTTTCCAAAAGTAGATTTGAAAAAAATTCATAAAAAATAAAAAAAATTAGTCAATTAAATCAGAAAATTCAAAATATGCTTTGGGAACACTTTCAAACATCTCATTTGTCTATCTAACAGAAGTATGACATGAAATATTCAGATAAATTTTAATAAAAATAAAATTAGTTATAATACCCAGTTAGCAAAATTTATTATAGCTAATTTTATTTTTATTAAAATTTATCTGATATGAATATTTCATATTACACTTATGTTAGGGAGATCAGCAGTTAAAAATGGAAATTACTATTTAATTATAAAATAAAAGTTAAGATACTTTTGTGTTACAAAATAAAATTTAAGATATTTTATGTTACAAATAATTTTTGAGGTACTGATTTGTTATTATTTACATAATTTGAATACTTTTGTGTTACAAATAATCTTTTAGATATTAAGTTATTACGAGTTATATAATTGAAGGACCGTTGGTGAAATTCACCTTCGATGAAACCATATAGCCTCCACCAAAGGAATTAATTACCGTAACTGTTAGAGAAGTGCTCTTAAGGCAATCACCTTTAGCACTTATTGTACATGTTTATTTCATTAATAAGAGGCATTTTTATTAATTTGGTATTCATTTGCATATGAAATAATATAGATCTTAAACTGATTAATGAAAATCCATGATATGAAACATAGCATGAAGGAAATCATGATGGGATCATGATAATGAGATTCCTATCATGTGTAATTATGTTAGTATCTAAATTATCCCTAGTCATAGGAATAACAAGATGGGAGATTGTTGCTCCGAATAGACTAGCACATGTTATACTTCTTGATTCGATCAAGTAGTAGATCTCATAAGCTATGAGCATGAGATGTTCAAAGTTAACATGTGGATGCTTGCTAAGAGTAGTCAAGTACATTGGATGACCTGCTATGAGACAATCATATGGATTATCTATTCAAATGTCAATGATAGTC
>CATIWF010035400.1:0-38742 GCA_949630135.1 Balakata baccata
TCATGCTCACAGCTTATGAGATCTACTGCTTGATCTAATCAAGGAATATAACATGTGCTAGTCTATCCGGATCAACAATGTCCCGTCTTGTTAATCCTATGACTAGGGATAATTTAGATACAAACATAATTACACATGATAGGCCATCATGATTTCCTTCATGCTATGTTTCATATCATGGACTTTCATTAATCAGTTAAAGATCTATATCAATTCATATGCAAATGAATACTAATATAATGAAAGAATGCTTTTATGAATGTGTACACTAAGTGCTTAAGGCGATTGCCTTTTGGGCACATCTCTAACACAAAGACACAAGACAAATGGAGTCGCATGAATATGATCCTATTTGCTTTGACTATTGGATATATCATGTATGTTATGATATGTACTAGGTCTGATGTATCATATGCTCTAAGTGTTACGAGTAGATACCAAGTGGATCTCGGTGAGGGTCATTAGGTAGCTGTCAAGAATATCCTTACATGATACAAACAAGGGTGCCAAGCATAGAGGGATCTTGCACCAATAAAGTGGAACAACCATAAATCCTTGACATAGGCCTAGAAGGAGTTCAAAGGCTCGTTTATATGTTTAAAAATGCTTTTTAGATCACCTCAAAGGGTTTTTGAACTTCCTTTGAGCCCATTTCAATAATGTCAGACTCTTCCAATTTATTGATGCAAGATACCCCTCCATGTTTGGCACCCTTACTCATATCATTCCCCTTTTCCTTAAGAAGATTCATCCTCGAATCTTTACCTACATCAAAAGGAAAATGTACTATAGGAGGCAAAGTAAAATCAAGATTGTTAATGTATAATTCACTGTTCACATCTTTTTCTTTCCCACACAAATTCACCATCTTCTCTCTTTTCTCATCTTTCATTTTTACTACTCAAAATTTCTTCCTTTTCTACTATCTCTTGATCACAAATGGCCCTTTCTTTTATATCAGTCACACTTTCAACCTCTCCTACCTCATTTTCACTCACTTCTACTCACTCAAGCTCACCCAAATGTTCTTTACTCACAACTATGGATTCATCATTATTTGCCACAAATTCATCTTGAATGATATTTTCACTTTCAAATGCAATGCTTTCACTAACACTAACATCATTAAGTTCTTGCAATGGTGATAAGGAATCTATACTCCCATATACAATTTCAACTTCACTAGTATGAACACCATTCATCTCCTTATGAGCTTTGACTATTTCCATCATCCTCCACTTTAAACTTAGGAGCAACATCAAAATCATAATGAAAACTTGATTTTTGAATTTCACATCTTCTTGGATAAGGATTCTTCTTTCGTTTCTCTCTCTCTTCATTCTTCCCTCCATATTATATGGCACATATCTTGTCTAGTTTTTGTTTTTTGAAATTAACTTATTGGATATGGTTTGTCTTTCTTTCTTTCTCTTGTTGGTCTATCATCTTCAAAATGTTCAAAATAACCTTTTTCTTCTTGAGACCAAAACATTCCAATGCCTTGAGGCTAAGATCCCTTTCTTGATCTTCTTGTGTTGGAGGTTGTTTGCTGCTACAAATCTTCTAACTTTTGTGATCACTTATCCTTTTGGTCTAGCATTTTGCACATCTTATCCTCCAATATTTGAATGTAAGATTGAACAACATCGTTGGCATATAGTCACCATGTTCCTCATGGCTGCTACTGCCTCTTTCACCTTTAACTAACATTATATAGGTGCAGGAAAAGACTAGTGGAGAAATAAAGTCCTCACAATGACTCCCTCATGTGTTTTCATGCAAACCTATGCTTTTATCATCTTTTGAGCTCACCACTCTTGCCTTTTACCACTCTTGTATTCCAACCAAGGTATGAGTCTGAAATAGTCTCAACAAAATAGATTAGTAAAAACAAGTAACAAATATCTAATAAAATGTAAAGCAATAATAAAACCCGTGAAAGAAAAGAGAAACAAAACTAGAGGCAAAATTGATTTTATGAAGGCAAAGAAAAGACAAAATTAAAATATGCATACACGGATGGAGAGTGAGGTGTGCAGATGCTATTATGTATTATATGAGTAATATGAAGTGCAAAAAATTACTCAACTAGTGTAAAGGAAACAAATAGGATAGAAAGAAAGAAAAGAAAACTAAGAATGCAATAGATAGACAAAACTAAGGAAAAATGCAAAGAAGTTCTCCTCCCCTAATGGAAGTTGAACAAAAGCATAGACTGATGGGTTTTGATTATGTATCACATACATATTACGCAGCGGAAAATAAAATTTTTCAAAACCTGAATCAAAGGATTATACAAGTGCCAATTAAAACTAATTTAACTAAAGAAAATTCAGAATTTATACCTTTATAATTTATTGATTTTCTTCAACTTCTCACCTTGTTGGGTTGTAGCAAACCACAACAATCCAATCTAGGATTGTCTCTAACAATATCCACGCGAAGAAGAAAGAATGAAACCACTAGGGAGATGGCTTGATCACGCCTCAAAATGCTAGTAATGTTGTGTGCTCCTTTGAGAGAAAAATTAACCTTTTAATTTTTCTTCTCCCAATAATTTTTTCTTGTCTATTTTCTGTCCTTTGGGGTTTTTTCGATCCAAAAGAATATCAATTTCATAGAGCAAAAATTAAGAGAGGAGATAATAGGGAGTTATGAATAGTAATTGTGTTTAAATGACCATTTAGGCCATTTAAGTGCCACTTGCGGGTAGCTGTATGCCAGCGCGCACAGCAACTTGCCTAGGCCTGCTGAGCAGGCCCAACTGGCCTGCCTGGCAAGCCTGCCAGGCCCGCGTTAGGCCAGACAGGCCCGTACGGGCCCGTCAACTCCCCCGACCGATTTTTTCCTGCGATCTTATCGTGAACCGACTCAAAATAATTCTCTCATATTTTGGATTCCAACCAAAGCCATTTTACTCATTCTTTACATCTCCAAAGCATGTGACCCATTAGGTTCTCGGTTATGTTGACCACTTAAATTATCAAATAATTTAAGTAAATCATGAGCGGTATCGAGCAACACATTATGATCCCCAATTGATCAAAAAATCAGTGGTTTGATTACGAACCTTTCCAAAGACAATAAATATGTGCAACTCGTCCTTTCACCATTCTATATCGCACTCGGTTCAGAGCATGGACTATGTGTCAGCTCCCGCTAGATTGACTACGTCACACCTAGCCCAAGTGATTTTAGATCTTGTCACTGAGACTCATTACTCAATTAAACATGTCACTAAAGACCATCTTCATGACAGTTCCACTCTGGCCAGATATTCTTGAGTAATGATCCCAACAAGAGGTCGTGGGTATACTCTCCCTCTATCAGGAGCGGTGAATCCTCTATTGGCTACTCAGTTACTTTCGAATACCTCATGCTATACCCAATCACCACCCTATGAGCGACCTCAATGAGGCAATAAGGAATGGAGTCAAAGCACATAATTAGTATCCAAGATATCGTTGAGTACCTCAAGTCTAAGGATACATGCACCATTGCTATGATGAGACTATCATTGACATTTGAATAGATAATCCATATGATTGTCTCATAGCAGGTCATCCAATGTACTTGACTACTCTTAGCAAGCATCAACATGTTAACATTGAACATCTCATGCTCACAGCTTATGGGATCTACTGCTTGATCTAATCAATGACTATAACATGTGCTAGTCTATTTGGATCAACAATGTCCCGTCTTATTAATGCTATGACTAGGGATAATTTAGATATAAACATAATTACACATTATAGGAATCTCATTATCTTGATCCCATCACAATTTCCTTCATGCTATGTTTCATATCATGGACTTTCATTAATCAGTTTAAGATTTATATCAATTCATATGCAAATGAATACTAATATAATGAAAGAATGCCTTTATGAATGTGCACACTAAGTGCTTAAGGCGATTGCCTTTTGGGCACATCTCTAATAGTTGTGCCTCTTTGACGTGATGCCATGTTTATATGATCGCTTGTTGTATTTATGTATTATCTTGATTATGCTATCATATTGTGCTTGCAAATACTATTGGTTATTCAGTCTTGGCCCGAATCAAAATCATATCCCATCTTATATGCAGAATTAGCGGAATAACTCTTAGCTGGCTTACTTAAACGTGACCCAAGTGAGCGCCACACGGTCCCAAGTGTGGGCCTATGACACTAGGAGCGCACAGTAGATCACATTTGTCCATTTAATTGGCCTTGATGGCCATTATTCCATATAACCTTTTATTTTCTCCTCTCCTGATTTTTGCTCTATGAATCTAATTTCTTTTTTTATCTAAAAGACTTCAAAAGACAGAAAATAGATAAGAAAAAAATTTTGGGAGAAGAAAATATTTTGAAGACAACAAGAAAAATTAAAGAGTTTAATATTTCCTCTCAAAGGAATATATATCATTGCTAATACTTTGAGGTGTGTTCAAGTCATCTTCCTAATGGTTTCGTTCTCTCTTATTCGCGTGGATATTGTTAAAGACAATTCAAGATTGAATTGTAATAGTTTGCTAAAACCCAATTAGGTGAAAAGTTGAAGAACAATTCAAGAAATTATAAAGGTATAATTTCCGAATTTTGCTTTGTTAGATTAGTTTTAATTGACACAAGTCAATTCTCTTGTATCATATTTTGTAAAATTTTAATTGCTACTGCATAATATGTATGTAATACATGTTAAAACCCTTCATTGGCATCAGAGCCTCCTTGTGCCTATTAAAGTTAATTTTAATTTAAAATGCAATTGGATTGCACGATTTTTGTGATTTTGAATATTTTGGTTTGTAAAATTGAAATTAATTTTTAAACTGTTTTACATATTTTTCTTTCTATGATCTAATCATGAGATCATTGAGGATGATTATATTGATTGAAAAATGGTTTGAATATGATTCAAATAAATAATTTCAAATTTATTACAAAATTGCTGAAAATTGCATTGTTGATGAACATGTGATGTTGTTTGCCTTAATTGCTGGGGCTGTTCACATTTTTCTTATAATTTGATTATGAAAAAATTATTTAGATATATTGAGAATTTGTTTAAGCATCTGGAAGTATCCAATATTTAATTAAAATTTTTTTTAATTAATTTTTCAAACAAACACTGAAACGGGTCTGTTTTAGGATATCCGGCGGGAATGTTTTGTTTAATTTTTTGTGTGTGTGAATATTTCTCTTTCAGCTCCTTGAAATAATTTTTATGTGACTAAAAAATGTTATTTTGATATCATATACATGCCAAAATCAATTTGCTCGAATTTATATTTCCAAATTAATTCTACACAGTAAATGGGTCATTTTGAGCGTCTTATGTGTTGGTTTGTTTGTCTTATGATTCTGGCTTGTACCAAAATTATTTTAATGGACTTAAATTGACCTAAAGATACTTAGAATGATGATTTGGGATTCTAGAAATTTTGGAAATTAATTTTGAATTAATTTAACTTGAGCAAATGACATATCTAGTATGACTAGAAAGTGGGATGTATGTTAAAATTAAATTGTTTAATTTTTGATATCATAATAATTTGGTTCTAAGGTGAATTAGTTTTGAATTAATTCTAGAAATATGAAATTTAATTTAATTTGATTAATTATTAAATTTTACATTAAAATAACATAAAAAATTAAATTGTCTGAAATAACAAAAGTATGCGATTTCGGTTCAAGTATTGAATCGACTTTCAAATTTGTAATCCAAAATTATCACTATCTATTTTATTTTAATTTTATGCATTAGAGAATGCATTATTAGGGTGTATGGAAAGGCATAATAGATGATTATGGACTTAGGCCCAATGTGATTGAGCATGCATGATTTTTGTTTTATGGTAAATAGGGTCTATATGTCCCTGTCTATCTCTTCTTTCTCATGTATTTCTTTTCTCATCTTACTCCCCTTAAATATAAATTGAGGTTTTCTATTTTTGAAATATGTAATTAGATTACATAGAATTATGATAGAATGGAGATGCAAAGGAGCATGAAGCAAAAGAGATGGTGCCATAAACAAGAAGACTTAGAAGTAGGAATTTGATTTTTATTTTTGGGTTGTAATTCATGCATATACCTAGGTAATGCCATATAGTTAATGTAACTATCTTTATATATCCATGTGATGAATGTATAATATATAAAAGCATGCAATAATAACATGATAAGACTAAATTAACAAAATCTCTTGCTAAATAAACAATTATGTCTTACACCTTCCATTAATGTGAGGAGAACTAAAGTTCTTCTAGAGTTGGAGTTGTTGAGTTGCCTCAAACTCACTCTACAAGAATATTTTCGAACCATTGAAATTATATTTCATGATTAATGAGTTGGACTTAACCAATATCATTGATTTGTTGAATTTGTGCCAAAGTCAATGAGTATTGAAGGTGAAGTTGGGTAAGTGTACTTAAGATGTACACATATCAAGAGTTGATAGCCCAATGTATGTGCACACATCAATTAGTTGATAGACAAGATTCGATAGTTGTATAGAAATGCAATTGGTATGGATTAGATACCTACCAACTAAACTAAGGATGATTTGTTGAGTTGCCTCAAGGTCATTCTTAGCAAATTGGATATTGACCCACTTGTAGAACTTCCATATAGGTTCTCTTGGATTCATTGTGAGGGCTGTGGACTCGCAATAAAATAGTGGGATTTGTAATGCGATTTATTAAAGACCTAATAATCATGGATTTTCACGTATAATCTAACATGGTCTTTTTACATCTTGATTGCTAGAATCACCATCATGGTATCAATTTTGAATTTGCAATCACTAATGGAATCAAACAAGTTGACTAGGCCTAACTTCTTGGACTGATTTAGGAATTTGAGAATAGTTCTCATATCCGAGAAAATAGGTTATGTCCTAGATGTAGGGCTTCCTAATTCCCCTTCTACTTATGCTTCTAAAGATGTTCAAAAGGCATATAAAAAGCATCTCGAAGATAGTGAAATGGCAAGTTGCATTATGCTTGCCACTATGTCGGCTGAGTTGCAAAAGCAACACAAGGCTATAGATGCTCACACCAAAGTCTTCCATCTAAGAGAGCTATTTGATGAGCAAGCACGATCTGAAAGGTTTAAGATATCAAGGCTGCTCTTCCGCTCTAATATGGTTAAGGGGACATCTAAAGTGCAATATGCATTGAAGATGAATAGCTATATTGAGAGGTTGGCTACCTTGGGTGTAATGCCCATAAATAGGACCTAGTTGTAATATATGAATAAATGACATATATGCTCAAAAATGTGAATTTGATGTGCATAGTTAATGTTGTTGAGTGTGCTTAATTGTTAAGTACTAGGATATTATAAAATATGAAGCATGAAATGGTATGATTGAATGTTAGAAAGGTTAATTAGAGTGTTTGAATGTGTATAAATATGGTTATGAATAAGAAAATGGCAAATATGTTAAAAGGGGATACAATGCATATGTAAAGCTTAAGTGGTGAGCTTAGTTGCGACCCATTTTGGGGGATAATCTAAGTTGTATGAACTTGAGTCTAAATGTGTCTAATGACCATGGATGATTTCTATATATGTTTAGGAAGTATTTAGAAGTCGAATTTCGATAAAATTCGATCGTAGGAACAAGCTATTCCCTTTCACATCTAGCATCACAACCATGCTGAAAATTGTCATGATCATGAAAGATTTGTTCATAGCCGCAAAGGATTTGTTCATGGCTATGACGGATTTGTTTATGGCCATGAGGTCATGTTTTAGGCCTATTTTTAAGCAGAATGGTGCACGACCAGACCCAAGTTTGTCATGGCCGTGAAGGGTATGTATAAATAAATCTTTCACACATTTTAACTCATTTTAATCAAGATTTCAAAGTCTCAAAACCCTAGATACACCCCTCTAAATCTTTGAAATCCATCTTCCACTGATCTTTGGTAAGTTTTAAGCCCCTAAAACACAAGATTTACCATTCAAGAGCAAGAGTTAAGCATGAATTTGAGAGATTTATCAAGAAAGAAGATGAAGTTGGAGAGAGAAAGTGCGGAACTTGAGGAAACTCGGGTCTCCCACCAAATCAACCTTATTTTCTTCCTTCTTCGGGTAAAATTTCATGTTTCCCCTCTTCCTTTAAGGAGTTTATAGTTGATTGAGGTAATTTAGCCAAAATGGGTAGAAACCTAATTGTAGAAGGATATGTTTGATATCAATTTTGAATATTCTTTGGGGGAAAACTCTTCTTAAGTCTAGTTTGAGTTGAATAATATGTTAATTGATGGATTTAAGTAAGAAAGAACCTAGCTTAAGGGTTTTTGAGTTAGGGTTTAGAATATATGGCTTTATGTAGTTATAGATGTCGACATATAATAGAAATTAATGAGAAATAGTTGTGATTATGTATAGGAGATGCTTTGGAAGGTGGAATTAACCACTAAGGAAGCTAAGCAAGCTTAAAGTTTGGATTTTGAGTTGGCACCAGAGGAGATAAGTACACATATGCATTCTAACTAGTTAAAATGAAATGATATGAAAATCTGATAGATGGCAAGTTAAATAAAAAAAATGATTGGTAACAAATATGAAAAGGAAGATATGTAGTAGATTAATCATGTTTATGGGTAATGAATAATAAGTTGGATGCCTAATAACATATTAGGTGATATCAAAGGATAATAAATGATATTGATTTACATCAGCAGGGTAACAATATTACTTAATGGTTGAAGCATAGTAAATAACTAATAAGGCATGAGTAAAGCATAAATAGCATTGGAAATATAATGATAATATGATGAGATGGGATTTGCATAAGTAACATCCCTTGAATATAAATTTCTATATAGAGAGAAATAAATGGTGAAATATGGCGTAGTATACTAAGCACAAAAGATGGTACAAAAGAGATATTGATAAGCCGCTAGGGAGGCAATATTGATACATAATGTATAACATGGAAATAGAACATGTAATAGACTAATTGAGACAAAGTGCTATAAATAAAAAAAAAGGTAATAATGAAAGTTAATAAAGATATTTATGCATATGTAGTGTGTGGGTACTAACTTAATAGTTTGTAAGTTAGGCTTAAAGCCTATATTACGAAATGATATTTAGTATTGCATAAGTTATGGGAAAGCATGTAAGGAGTATGGAAAATGGCATAAAAGCGATAAGCCTCTTATTTGAGAACTTATGAATTAATGGGTTGTACATATTTGGAACTTATATCTATGGTGTTAATTGTTGCTGTTGGCATGCTACATAAAAATATACCAAAAGATGATTCATGCATGTTGATAGGAATAGCTACACCTAAATAGCCTTAATATTTTGTGTGACATTGTTATTTGCCTTTTTAAATGTGGAATCATAAAAAGATATGAGTATTGATAGGTGAGGTGGCAATTGGACCACTGTAGATGATATTGTATATGATATGCATGGAAAGGCATTAAAATTGATATCTAAAAATGGAAATAGTCCTTTTCATAATTAAGTTGGAAGTTATTATATGATAAGTAAATGCCTATGTAACATGCCAAAATATGTTTATAAACTTGAATATGCATGAGACTGTGATATGAGCTATACATATGGATTGAGGCATGTAAGAATATAATGGAAATGAAAAAGGAATATAGTATTAAATGCCCATTTCTCTACCTGAGGACTATTTTAGGGTAAATGATGCATCATGAAGAGGATAAGCGATACATATCAACGAGATGTATGAGTGAGGATCAAGTTGACTAACCCTGGACTGGATGCTCATATTCCTGGTACTCATATTTTTATACTCAATCAAGTTAGCTGAGCCCTGGTTTGGGTGAGCACGCTTGACTTGTGGGAGCTCAAATGAGCAAACAGATTACAGAGTGAGTAGGATGACTAGCCCTAGACTAGGTGTGCCTACTTCACACCTCGTATCCGGCCAATCTGGAAATGAGGCTTGGGTTATTGGTACTATGAGAACTTGGGCTATTTGTTAAAATTGATATTGAAAAAAAAAGGACAGACAAAGTTGAGAAACAAAAGAAATGGATAATAAGAAAAGATTATAAAAGTACAAGATATGTAATGTGATATGAACATGGTTATTGCATATACTTGATGCAACATATCTTATTTTCCTTAAACATTATTTATATGCTTATATGTCATGATAGTTGATATGTGTAAATAATGATTTACACATAAGATTTATGAATAATAAATGAGTACTAAAAGAATTGTGAACGATAAACTTTATGATGATTATCCTAGGATATAAACATATGAAATGCTATCATGACAAGATAATATAATAAAGAAAAGATATGTATTTTATTAATGAATTGAACATGCATAAAAGAGGCATGGATTAAATATGTATTATTTAGATGAGCATAGAATGCCTTAACATTTCTATGATTATATGATTTGAATTTGATTGTGTCACCAAAATGTTTATACGTCATAAATTATATGATTTCATGATAATTATGTTAAGTATATGTGTATTACTAAGCTATGAAAAGCTTAGTGTGTTTATTTATACACACAGGTTATGGAGCCAGTATAATGTCATAATAGCAATTGACAGTGGAGGTGCTATAGTCCATGCAGAGTGGAGACAATATAGGTCCGGATTTAGACCGGACACATGCATTTATTTATTACATTTCATTTATGAGAATATAATTAATTATAATAATTGTTTTGTAAATATGTAAACTGATGTAAAAGATAGATAAATATCAACTGAGTATAGTAAAGATGCACGGGATGAGGGCCTTATAGGCTCATGATATTATGTGGTAAAAAAATAATAACAAGTGAACAAGAACTAGTGATCATTGGTATAAGGTACACTGGATACGTTGGTAAGTAAATCCAACAAAGTATACATACACAAAATATAGTATTGAATAAAAAAAAAAGAATTCAATTAGATTCACAGTTGTCTTTATGCATATCACTTTCTATGTATAATGAGACTTACTCATAATATATAGGTGGGTATAACATTGGGTTTTGTGATGGATTATGAATTAAGTATTGACTTAATTATAAATGGTTTGACCGATAGTTTTGCACATTTTGTGTTTAACTATAGGATGAACCATATCTCCACCACTATTCCCGAGCTGATCAACATACTTAAGATAGATAAGACATCTGTCAAGAAGGACAGTAAGGCTGTGATGCTAATAGACTCTTTTGGTTCAAAGAAGAAGAAGCAGTCTACAAAGCCTAAGGGAGGCATGGTCAAGAAGAAGGCCAAAGAGACTGCCCTAAAAAGGATTTGCTTCCATTGTAGCAACTACAAGACCTACTTGGAGTCCTTGAAGAAGAAGGCATATAATGCCCCATCTACTTCGGGTATTTATGTTATTGAGATTAATAATATTTCTAATAATAATATATGGGTATTAGATACCGGTTGTGGCTCACACATGTGCACTGATATACAAGACCTAAGGAACAGTAGGCAGCTCAATAAGGGCGAGTCGGACCTACGTATTGGAAATGGAGTAAGGGTTGCTACATTAGCTGAAGGAACTTATATATTGATCCTCTCTAGTGAGCTTATTTTAAATTTTGACAATTGCTTTTATGTACCCGCTTTAATTAAAAACATTATTTCAGCTTCTAATTTAAATAAAAATGGTTTTCATTTGACTTTTAGCAATAATTGTTGTTCTATTATGTTAAATAGTATTCTTTATGCTAGTGATACATTATGGAATGGTATATACATATTAGATATGTCAAATCCAATTTTAAATATCAATAATAATTAAAGGATCAAGTTCAGTACGATGAACAATTAAATTTAAAATGAGAAAAATAAAATTCAAAACGATGAACAATTAAATTATAATCAATAAACCTACAAATTCATTATCATAATACATCATACATAAATTATTTTCCATATAAATATTATTTTAATTTGATTTATTATTTATTTATATTATGTAAATATTTTTCTATTAAAATATTAAATATTTGAACTATATTATTTTATTTGTTTTTATTACTTATTAAATTAATTAATTTAACTATTTAGTATTATTGAGTGTTTTAATTATATGCTATTTATTATTTGGATGAAACATATTTGTTTTGATATATATGTGAATTATATTATTTTACTTATTTTAATATAAATATAAATTTAATATTAATATTATTTAAAGGAAAAATTACTATTTACTCCCTCTAGTTTGACATAATATACTAGTACCTCATTAAGATTTGAAAAATATATGATTTGCTCTATGTAGTTTGACATAATACACTAGTACCTTTATGAGATTTGATAATTATGTTATTTACCTCCTGAAGTTTTGATATATTGTACTAGTACCTCCCTGCAAATTTGATTTACTAGACTAACACCTCTCCGAGTAAAAAAAAAAATTGTTTTTTACTAGTGTATTATATTTTTTTTAAACCTCAAGAAGGTTGTTAATCTTAGGGTGATTGCTCTCTATTTTGATCTTGATAATCAAAATAAATGTCACTGACATATTCATTTAGTGTTGTTTTGATAGTATTCAAAGTTTCAGGTCATTTTGTTGTAAATTCCCCATTGAACAATTCAAGTATTTTCTGGAGAAGCGTAACTCCTGATTGGGACACTGATCTCCTGATCGGGACTACAGTACAAACCAAAAAATCCATATCCAGACCGAAAAAAATTGTCTTTTGATCTTCCAAAGTTTTAGAAGCGAAAGCAGACTAGGATAGGCCTAGTCTCAACCAGGAAAGCCAATTTCCAGACTGGAAAATGTGATGGTCCGACCGGAAAATTCAAATAGATATGACCGTTGAAGAGTAGACTAAATGTTGGAGCCCTGACTAGGAAGCATTCGAAGCCAACACACTCAGGTCCTTGGCTATGATATCTTCGAATACGTCCCGACCGAGACACAAGGAGTTCCAACTAGGAAAATCATATAGGGACTAAACGTTGGAGCCCTCAGCCAAGCAGAAGATGTCACAGGTCAAAATAGGTCATTTTCCGACTGGAAAACCTATGTTCTCCACTGGGAACCCCTCTTTATAGGCTGCAATAAATGCACTTGTAAGAAAACATTAAAAATAGTTTTAGCACCATATATAATGGCTAATTGGAATGTAAATATTATAAATAGACCCCCAAATGCCTCAGAATACAAGAGCTTAATTTTAAGTGTGTCAAAATTCTTGCTATTTTATTTCTCATCTCTTATATGAGAAAGGTTGAAGTGTTAACCTTAAACACTTGGGAATAGGTTTTAAGAGTGAGCCTAGTGAGAAAAACTCTTATTTGAATTGTGTCTGAGTCTGTTCAAAACACAAAAAATTAGTTGTTGTGTGCACCATTAAAACACAAGTGATTTGGATTCGGTGTGAGTCTTGAGAAAATAATTAGTTGTGGGTGAGCTAGGAAAACTCTCTAGTTGTAAGTTAGTTAGGAAACTCTCTTGTATCTCTAATTAAGATAATAAAACTTTCAATTGCGGTTGGAAAGATGACTAGAGTTTGTTAATATCTGAACCTCTATAAATCATTATGTGTAATCTTCTCATATTCCTTTACTTTCTATATTTTATTTGCATATTGCTCAATCATTCAAAGAAATCTATTAAGTTGAAAATTTCTATTTGCTACCAATTCGACACTCCCCTCCCTCACCCTCCCCCCCTCTTTTTTTGCGCATCATCATTCCAACATAGATATTAGCTAACTACAAAGAGAAAATCGTATATTTTTCAAATATTATGGAGGTATTAATGTATTATGTCAAATTAGATTGAGGAAATAGTAATTTTTCCTTATTTTAGTTTGATTTTTTTATATTATATTATTTTTATACTATTTTGTGTAATATTCATATTATTTTAAATATTTTTCTATTAAAATATTAAATATTTAAATTATTTTATCCTATTAATTTCATTTCTTGTTAAATTAATTAACTAGGATATTAATAAGCAATAAAATAATTAAATAACTTAATAAGTAATAAAAAAATATGTTGTAATTGATGAACAATCATGTTCAGAATGATAAACAATTAAATTTAAAATAATGGACAATAAAGTTTAAAACGATGAATAATAAAAAAATAAAAATTGAATCTATAAGTAATGAATATACGGTGAGCAATCAAGTTCAGAACGATAACTAAATCAAGTTTTAAACAATGGACAATAAAGTTTAAAATGATGAACAATTAAATTCTAATCAATAAATCTATAAACTTGAAAAATAATATTTACTATCAAATATTAGTTTAATTTGATTTATTTTATATTTTATATTATTTTATATTTATTTATATTATTTAAATATTTTAATTATATTATTTTTTTAATTTTTATTACTTATTAAATTAATTAACTTAGTATTATTGAATATTTTAATTATTCTTTATTTATTGTTTTGGATAAAAAAATATTAGTTTTGATATATTTGTAAATTATGTTATTTTACTTATTTTAATATAAAGTTAATATAAATATTATTTTAATTTCATTTATTTTTTATATTAAATTATATTAGTTTTTATTTTGTTTTATATAATATTTATCTTATTTTAATTATTTTCTATTAAAATTATTAAATATTTAAATTATCTTATTTTGTTAGTTTTACCATATATTAAATTAATTAATTAAGAGTTCAATAAATTAAGTAATTAAACTTATAAATGTTGAATAATCAAGTTTAAATCGTTGAGCAATAAAAAAATAAATATTGAACCTATAACTAATAAACATATGATGAACAATCAAATTTAGAATAATGAACAATCAAGTTTAACACGATGAACAATCAAATTTAAAATAATGAATAATCAAATTCAAATCAATAAGGATATAAATTTATCACTATAATTCACAATACATAATTTATTATTACTAGAAAAATAATAGTTACTATTACATCCATCAACTAAATAAAATTTAGTTATTAATAATATAAACATTAGTTTTAATATATTTGTGAATAATATTATTTTACTTTCTTAATATAAAATTAATATAAATATTATTTTAATTTGATTTATTTTTTATATTATATTATTTTATATAATATTTATATTAGTTTAAATATTTTCTATTAAATTATTAAATTATTTTATTTTATTAATTTTATTATTTATTAAATTAATTAATTAGGAGTTTAATAAAAAAATTTATTTTTGAACTTGTATGCATACAACACTCTTGTACTGAAAATATTTTTCTTAAATAAATTTTTAAGAAATTTTCTCACTAGTTGTAAATTAACGAATGATTCAAATTTAAATTCTCATCTAACAGTTTGTATCATGTCGTAATGGTGCTCTGCCATACCATAAAAGGATAAAAAAAAAAAAAATACCTTGTGAAAAAAAGCAGGGAAAAAAAATATGAATAAATTCTCCCCCTTAGCTCTCTGTCAAGCAGATGCTTTATCACTTTCTCTGTTTTCTTCAATTTCCAAACTCTGTCATCTAAAACCCTAAACTTTATACCATATACCATCACAGTGGCTTAAATTTCTTCTTCGACGCGTGGAAGAATCGATCTCAGCGGCCTAAATATCTGGAAAATCCGAAGAAGTCATTCACCTTAGTTGACTGTTGGCCCTTTCCTTCTTCCCATCTCAGTATCTTTTCTTTCTGGAAAAAACGGAGAAGCCGTTTCAATTATTGCCACTGTTGCATTATATAATTAGTTCACTGTTTCTTCTTTTACTGCCTATAAGCTTGCAAGTTTTCATGCTCCTGACTCTGTGTTTTGGTTACTTTTTTTTGAAGCAAGTAATAATTAGTTTAAGAAAAAGCAAATTTAACAGATTGGGACTTAATTTAGCATCGCAAGTGTAATCTATTTCATTCATAATGTTGTAAAATATATTGTGTCCAATTACTTTAAGTCCCATTTTCATTGGTATTTATTTTCAGTTTTTGTAAAATATGTTTGATTTTCAGAAGTTTTTTCATAATCACATCCAGTCATTTTCAATTATTACAGTAGTTTTTAAAGTTATTGGGATCAATCCTTTGAGTTATGCTCCTATTTTTACTTTTCAGGTGAAAGTCGGGGCGAGTTATAGTCTTTTGTGATGGCCAGTTCTACTTGGTTTTCCTCCTATTTGTTCAACGAGTGTTCATTTACTCCGATGGCCATAAAGTGCAATACTGGCACAAAGTGCAACTATCCAAGCGTATTTGGCAAACAGGCTTTCTGGCCGAAGCCAATTTCTGCATCACCTGTGTTAAGGAATTCAATAAAGAATGGTATTCACTGTAGTGCACTGGAGACTGAGAATGCCCCTCCTATTTTGATTGGGAAAAAATTTCAACTTGATGATGTGATTGAGGCGCAACAGTTTGATAAGGAGATTCTAAATGCTATTTTTGAAGTTGCACGAGAAATGGAGAAGATTGAAAAGAATTCTCCTGGGAGTCAAATCCTTAAGGGTTATCTGATGGCTACCCTTTTCTATGAGCCCTCTACTCGTACCAGGCTTTCTTTTGAGTCCGCCATGAAACGGTTAGGTGGTGAAGTTTTGACTACTGAAAATGCCAGGGAGTTCTCTTCTGCTGCCAAAGGAGAGACGCTTGAAGGTGATTATTTTAATTTTAATTTTTGAATAAAACTATTTTACTGGCTGTTTGGTTAGCTATTTTTTGAATCTGATTTGCAGATACTATCAGAACTGTTGAAGGGTATTCAGATATTATTGTTATGCGTCATTTTGAAAGTGGTGCTGCAAGACGATCTGCTGCTACTGCTGGCATTCCTATTATTAATGCAGGGGATGGTCCTGGACAGCATCCAACTCAGGTATGCTACAGTTATTTGACAGCTTCTTCCTGGATATTGTTGGTTAAAAGTTAGAAGTTAAACAAGCTTTAATTCTAAGAAATGTAGAAGATAGTTGAAGGTAGAGCTTTATCATGGGAGGATGAATATATTGGTTATTTGATATTAAAAACAAGAAAGTAATTGATTGTTGGATAACATTGCTGTCTGACAAGTTAAGTAAAAACCTATAAAATTTTGCAATGGAGAAGTTGCTGATCTACGATCTGATTGTGTCCTATGCAACTATGATTTATTATTTCATTCATCAAACATTCCCATGCCATGACTCTTTTTTGGGTGAAGCAGCTCCATGTTAAAAATTTCCTACTACCTTCCTCATCTTCTGAAGAGCTCTCTATTTGTATCATTGTTATTGTACAATGATAGTAGTATGCAAGGCATCTGAGCCCATAACAAATGCATTTTTTTAACCATTACCAAGTACACTTTTTTTTTTTCTCACATTAAAATATAAATTGGTCATCAAATACAGTCATTATTGTGATATGTGGTGAGAAAAGATACCATCGTAATAATATTATCAGGTGTCATAGTTGTCGATAGTGGGCAGTGGCTGATGCCAGTCATCATTCTTATTATTAAATTGTTCTGGATAATACCTGGCTGCTATAGCATTGTATCTTTTGCCACAGGAACAAGTGTATGTTATTGGGATTAGTTGTTCATATTTTTCCCCAAAAATGTTGCAGGCTCTTTTGGATGTATATACTATTGACCGAGAGATAGGTAAATTGGATGGCATTCAAGTTGCTCTTGTGGGAGATCTTGCTAATGGAAGGACGGTCCGTTCACTGGCATACTTGCTTGCCAAATACCGAGATGTGAAGATCTTCTTTGTCTCTCCTGATGTAGTGAAAATGAAGGTAGTAGAGCAAACAAGCTCTCCTTTTTAATTTTGTTAAAGATAATCTACAAGTTTTTGGAAATGTAGGTTTATTTCCTTGTGTTTAATGATGCTTTATCAGGATGATATAAAAGACTATTTGACATCAAGAGGAGTTAAGTGGGAAGAAAGTGATGACTTAATGGAAGTGGCTTCAAAATGTGATGTTGTGTATCAGACTCGCATTCAGAGAGAAAGGTTTGGAGAGAGAATCGACCTTTATGAAGAAGCTAGAGGCAAGTACATTGTGGATCGTGGTGTGCTAAATGTGATGCAGAAACATGCTGTGGTCATGCATCCTCTCCCGAGGCTTGATGAGGTAAATGTTAAAAATGCGTTCTCAAATAACATAATTTTTGACTAATTTGTTTCTTTTTCATTGCGTTCTGTAGATAACTGTGGATGTTGATGCGGATCCAAGAGCTGCTTATTTTAGACAAGCGAAGAATGGTCTTTATATCCGAATGGCTCTTTTGAAACTTTTGCTTGTTGGATGGTGATCGGATGCATTAGCATTTGAAGTTCCAAATTTTGATGTTTAATGTTTGCTTTTGATCATTTATGGCTTATGAGTAAACGAATCTATGGCTAAACCGAGAAAGGTTTGATTTTCAGAGAAAAGTTCATGAATGGACAAAGGATATATTCCATTTCTTTTATTTCCCTTGAGCACATATCCTTTTAGCTGATTATTGAGCAGCACTACCACTGAAATGAAAGCGAAGGATTCAATGGAAGAATATGTGCCCTCTTAAAACATAACTTTAGAACGGACAACCAGGAAGTAGTTATGCCTTTCTCACTCAGTAAATTGGTGCGCGATCTGTGTCCTTGAGAAACAAAACTACAAATCAAAGGAAGCTTGAAACTATTAGGGCACTTTGTTGAGCAACATTAGGCAGCATTCCTAATCTGACTCTAATTATTCTCATCTTGAGATCTTAATAATCTTAAATAAGTTTATAAAATGCAGTATTTGCATATCCATGTTCATTGGATGAAAAAAATGGAACAGGCCAAAACATACCTTAAGTATGATTTGATACGAGTTTTAACGTGAGAAACAGTGAAACAACGGAAGTACCAACATAATTCAAGTTTCTTTCTATTGCAAGTGAAATGAATCGTTCTCAATCTACTCCAACTAAAATACAGGTTGCATTTGGAACAGAAGATTAAATGAAGAAAGTAACAATACCGCTGGCAATGGAGATTGAGTGAACTTCCCGTAATCAAAATCTCTAAATTGCTTGGGGTGAATACTGCATTGTCTCCACAAACTTGACACTGTAAAGATCTGCTTCTGATCTTGACCAATGCAATAAACAACTCAGTATCAGTTAAATCGCGTATTTACATACCATAAGATCATGGAAATTAACTGATTACTAGAGCACACTTCAAATAGAAACAAGCTAATTGAATAAGAAAAACATGAAAGATGGAGACATATAATACGGATTCGTGCTGACAATGCATCAAATATAAGCATCCGTTCTGATTTCTGAAAGTGGTTCACCTATGGCACGTGCAATTTTAATGGCCTCAAGTGCTTGGAGACAGCCAATTATACCAGGAACTGCAATACAAATTAATTAACAAGACAGAAGAAGCACCAGGGATCTTCATCAATTGAACCATCAGCATAGTGCAAAACATGAATAAACAAGCACAAATATGAAAAGCACATTAAGAAGGCTGAATATATATCTTTCAGTTTGACCATTTCTCCAATTCGGACAGCTGTCAAGATCAAGACTTCATTCAGAATTCAAGCTCGCATTTGTACAAAATGTGTAGATAAGAAGCTGATACATACCAACTTCGAGGACTCCACTGTCAGCACATCTTTGGCATGCTGTTGTAGGAGGTGGGGTTGGAAAAAGGCATCGATAGCATGGACCTCCGTTGTAATTGTAGACTGTGAGCTAGGCAATAAATTTGAGAGTCAGATTCGGAGTTGGCATATCAGATTAAGATACAGAAGAAGAAGAATGAGCATACAGTCCTTATAAATTTCTTATGTGCTGTAGAAGAAGAAACATAATTGCAGTGTAGATTACCTGCCCTTCCAATCCCACTGCAGCACCTGACACAAGAGGCTGCATACATGAATGGGACAAGAAGATTAATATTTCAAGAAAACCACGGTTTATATAATTCTTGAGCTAAAATGCACATTAAAGATGGCAACTGATAATGACATTTCATGCACATGTGCAAGTCATTGTTTATGTTCACATAAAAAAAAAAAAAAAAGAAAAAGAAAAAAAGGCACATTATGCACAAAACCAATGCATCATTAACTTTCATTATTTACTTCATAACCACAATCATATTTCTAAAGTACATTATTGTTTATCTCATTATAAGAAATATGGAGCCTCTAGGTAACAACACAAAGACAAACAACACAAGCTACACATCACATGAACTAAGTCTTATTCCTGAATATACATGTGCAGCAGTGTCTTTACAGTCAATTCAAATAGAAAATGTTTTGAAAGAGCATGTCAAGGTACTGATTTACCTTCCCCAAAGCCACACAGCAATCACTGATCATGTAACGGCTTGGAGCATTATCTGTTGCATCTACTATTATATCAGATCTGATAAAAGTTAGCAGTTATGGAGACTACAAATTTTCCTTCGTTATCACATTTAAAAAGGGGAAAAGATAAAAAATGTAAGCATGGTGGAAAAAGAATTCAAAGACATCCTTGATTTGTTATTTTAAGGATACTGGCTAAAACTTTCGAAGGCATTGGATGTGCATAAAGCTTGCTAGTATTCCACAATCTGGATGGAGGAGTTGATCCTGGAATGCAAAAATATATATTTACAGTTAAACACAAGTCACAAGTCAGTACAAGCTTTTCAAACCCAAAATTCATCCTTCACAGTATAAGCATCCAATCCTTCAGCTTCATAAGACAATATCCATAGCTTTTTGAATTTGCAACTAGATATAAACTATATATAGCAGTAAGCATATAGATATGCACATACGAGTGACAAGCAGCGGCAGCGGATTTCACTTTTGGCTGACCAATAAATGCTTCAGTATGTATCACCTGAAGTTTTCAAAAGTTGTAATGGAAGTTAGTTGCAAGGAAACTCATAGACACTTTAATGAACAATATAATTAAGAGAAACAAAGTAACAGGAATATTGATATAACTTAAAAAAGCGCTAAGAAGGGAAGATTTGAACTTCAAGGTAACAGCTCAATAACGAATTACCAACTTGAACACAGAATGAAACTCCACTATTAGTCAAATAATTTTCTTCTTTTTAGTTGCGAGCAGAAAAATATAGAAGTGACTACATGCATGGCTTGCCAGAAAACATTACACAGGTTCACCGCAATATGTAAGAACAAACTAATCAAATTTTGTTCATTCAATCCCCAACATTACTACTTCGGAACTATAATTACTATATAAAAAATATTAATTATTTTAAATGCTAGTGCTTCCAGCTTATACCTGCCTGTGCATATTATTTAACTCAACAACATCATGGTCAACAATGCCCAACCGACCTGCAAGGTAAACCCAAAAATTAAAAAAAAAAAAAAAGGAAAAAGGTGAATTTCAAAAAGCAAAGAGAGTCCAGTGCTATGAGATGTAAAATTGTTACAGTTTCACCAGAACAACCAACTTCTTCTGTTTGTTATTCTATGACAGAGTCACAACATTTTTTTACCAAAAGCAATTGTCTATAGGATTATATAAAGCCAAAACACCAATTTAACCACCATCACAACTGACATTTAAAGTCTTTTTGTTTGCATGTGTTGGGTTTTGTGGTAATGGACATATGGGTTTGACCAATCCCTAAGTCCAATTCTACTAATATATATAAGTAAGTTATTTAATAATAATTCATTCAAGAGGATCAAGAGGTATTCGTGCCATGGAATTCTGATATGGATTCTTGTAATTGGTGTTCCTGAAGCATTGAAAATACGAAATTCAAGGTTCAACAAGTAAGTTTCCGCTGCCATTTTCGGTTTAACATTGGTATCAAAGCCAAATCATGTGTCTTTGTGCTTAATTGAAGATTAGAATGAATTTTATGTGATTTTTACATGGAAATTCATTGAAAATCCGAATTTCTTTCATTTTTTCGAGATTTTTATCTTCTGTTTCATGGCATGAATTTAGTATAGTTAGAAAGTTCTCGTCATAAGCTTTCCAGCAAATATTGTTGTGTATTTTTCTAATAAATGATCAAATTTCTATGAATTTTTGAAGTTTCAAATCATATTTTGTGTTCTTCAATTTCTAGAAATCAGATTTTGCATGATTCCCACTCTCAAGTGTGTTAATTGTTGCTCAAACGTTGCCAAAACAGTGTCAAATTGGAAATTTTTTGATCCCAGTCAAAAGAACACCATAGAATATGCCAAAAAATTGCAAAATAGGTTATGTAACCAACTTATACGATAGCGTGTGTTATGCGATTATAGAAGTGAAGAACTGCCACATCAATGAGTTGAGGGATGTGGCAGCATATGTTGACCTGTTGCTGACGTGGTGAGCCAGCGTGTCATGATGACATGGCAGCTTGCGACATGTAGCGATATATTATTGGTCCAAGCTGCCAACATGGCTTGATGATGTGGCTTCCCGACGTGGCAGAGTGAGACACATGGCGTCCTCTCATTTGTCCATGCTGTCGGGGATGATGATGTTGTTGGATTTTGAACATGTATCTCATTCACAAAATAGCAATAGAAATAGAAAAAAATTAAAACCCAAATTATAAGATTTTACTTGTGCAATTAAAACTAATTCAATAAAAATATAGTTAGAAATTATACTTTTAATTTCTTGTATCAATTTTCTGGGTTATCGCAAACCAAAACAATCCAATATTGGATCGTCTCTAATGTTGTTCCACATGGAAAGAAAGAATAAAACCTCAAAGGTTAAGCTTTGAACACTCTTTATGTGCTAGTAAAAAAGAGTGTTCTTGAGAGAAGAATATAAATTTATCAAATAAAACTCTTTGGAGGCTATCAGTATTTTTCTGACATAAAAAACTATTTATAGGTGTTTCTAAACATTTTTGGATTGAGCAAATTACCAAAAAGGGGTTTGAGAGCCAATTCAGTGCCAAATTGGCCAAAGTTGTCAGCGCCCATGCGTAGGCATTGGCCTGCAATCCTCCCGAACAATTTTTCCGGATTTTTTTTCTTGTGGTCCCATCACGATCCGATTCTAAATAATTCTTTCATATTTTTTGATCTCATCTAAGGCCATTTTTCATACTCCCAATGCATGTGACCTATTAGGTTCCTGATTATATTGGCCACCCGAATTAACAATTAATTCGAGCAAGTCATGAGCGGTATCTAGCCACATATCATGACCCCCAATTGACCGAAAAGTTGGTGGTTTAACTACGAATCTTTCCATAGACAACAATATGTGCAATTCGTCCTTTCACCATCCTATACCCACTCGGTTCAGAGCATAAACTATGTGTTAGCTCCTGCTAGACTAACTACGTCACACTTAGCCCAAGTGATGTTAGATCTTATCATTGAAACTCATTACTCAAGTAGACATGTCACTGAAGACCATCTTCATGACATTTCCACTCTAACCAGGGATTCCAGAGTAATGATCCCGATAGGAGGCCATTGGTATACTCTCCCTCTATTAGGAGCGATGAATCCTCTATTGGCTACCCAATTACTTTCAAATACCTCAAGCTGTACCCAATCACCACCATATAAGTGACCTTTATAAGGCAACAAGGAATGAAGTCAATGCACATAATCAATATCTAAGATATCCTTGAGTACCTCAAGCCTAAGAATACTTGCACCAATGCTATGATGAGACTATTATTAACATTTGAATAGATCATTCATATGATCGTCTCATAGTAGGTCATCTAATGTACTTGACTACTATTAGCAAACATCCACATATTAACTCTAAATATCTCATCCTTACAGCTTATGAGATCTACTGCTTGATCCAATCAAGGAGTATAACATGTGCTAGTCGATCCGGATCAACAATGTCTCATCTTGTTGATCCTATAACTAGGAAAAATTTAGATACTAATGCAATTACACATGATAGGAATTTCATTATCATGATCTCATCATGATTTTCTTCATACTATGTTTCATATCATGAACTTTCATTAATCAGTTTAAATCTATATCAATTCATATGCAAATGAATACTATATAATGAAAGAATGTCTTTATGAATGTGTATATTAAATGTTTGAGGCAATTGCCTTTTGGGCACATCTCTAACAATCTCCCACTTGCACTAAAGCCAACCGCTCATGACTTGTTCGAATTAATTGTTAATTCGGGGTGGCCAATATAACTAGAAACCTAATGGGTCACATGCGTTTGAAATGTGAAGAATGAATAAAATAACCTTAGATGAGATCTAAAAATATGAAAGAATTATTTAGGGTCGGATTGTGATGGAATCATAGGAAAAAAAAATCCGAAAAAATTGCTCAGGGGATGGTAGGCCAATAACTATGCACGGGCGCTGATAGCTTTGGCCAATTTGGTACCAAATTGGCCCTTTAACCCCTTTTTGGTAATTTGCTCAATCCTAACAATACCCTAACAATACATGTTATTGTTATATGACTATCATATTCCTTTTGAGGTTTTGGTCTAATGATTCGATCGGATATTTTCTAATCATTGAGAACTCTTTCTCTCATTACATCACATCTACTATTAATTTCGTTGATTACATGCTTAGACCTTTTGATGAGACCATGATTTATTTGAACATGCAAGGACTCTATTCTTATTCTAATCATATTGTATTTATAATACTATGAATCACTTCTGATTTTGTGATGAATTTTATTATCCAAACCACTTCCATTGATTTACTTAGAAAAATATTTTCTTAGTTTTGAATTATCATCCCCTTTAATTAATTCTGTCTCATTTATTCATTAATTTAATCAATTGATAAGAAATTAAGAACATTGAAACATTTTTCAGGTGGGTGATGGGTACACCGATCATTATTGTTGGCAACGACCAGAAGACATGACAACATCACGGCAAGCCTACAAGGTGGATGAAAACAACCCTGGATCGGAGAGACGGCGGCAGCAATGGCAGAGCAGCATCAATCGTATTCAAGAAAACAAATCCGCATTACTCTCACCTACTATTGCATCACGCACAAGAAGTAAGCTTCTTAATAAATATTGTTATTGTACTGCTTAATACAATGCAAAAAGTAGGTATGTACACTAATCACCAAACTAAAAAATTCTGAATGGAATTTAAAGTTAGTGGAACTAATTAACAAGAAGCAGAGGATGGGTTTAATTAATCTTTGGTTCGAAGATGTGAAATATTGATAATAAAAGGCATAAGAAGATGTCTCCTATAATTGTGATGTTTTGCTATTTAACCCCTAAAATATTTTTTGTTCAGTTTGCCTTCAGAATTCAATTTTTAATCTAACAAATATAAAGACGGAATATGACGTAACCCATAATAAAAATTGGATGCAGTCTTTGGAGTTTGGTGACAAATACAGAGGGAAATATGATGAAAGTATAGAGGTTGTGGAAGGGTACTATACTTCGGTGAGCGGGTACAAAGATGAGTTGTTGTGGGCAGCTATGTGGCTATACAAAGACACCGACAATGAAGTTTATTTGCGGTATGTGTCGGACAATGGCTTTGAATTTGGTGGGATCACTTGGGCTATCACTGAATTCAGCTGGGATGTCAAGTATGCCGGTGTACAACTCCTTGCTTCCATGGTATACATATTTCTCTCTCTCTCTCTCTCATTGAAACACTTAACCAAAAAAATAATTACAGTCTCTGCGTTTTTCTTTTTTTAAATTATAGTCTCTGGTTTTATAAACAAACTTGTGCTATTAATAAATATTTCGATTGATAATTTATTAAATTGACTAACTTAAATATTAGTTTTGAATTGTTTAGTTATATTTATAAAATACTAAGCTAATAGAACATTTTTAATGGAGCTATTAGATTAGTTTAAAATTGATAATTAAAAGCCAATTGAATAAATTTTAATTTTAAAGACTTAATTATATAAATGAATAAAATAATTTCATGAAAATATGCCTTTTTTTCATTTTATTTATTTATTTATTTTACTATTTTTGTTTGTTGGTATGGTATGGTTAAACTCAAAATTATAATATTAGGAAATACTATCGACATAATGTTTATTATTGCATGTTTTTTGGTACCCTTTGTGTAGAACTGAAAAAATAAATAAGTAAAACTCAATGATAGTCCAAGTGAAATGAATGATTGATTCAATTTTTATAAATAAAAATATCCAAATTTATTTAATTTTATACAAATTAATTTTCATAAAATTAATATTTTTATGTAAAATAAATAAACTATAATTAAAAATAAAGTATTTATTAATTATAATTTATTAATCTATGTTGCAGCTATTGAAGGAAGAAAAGCATACAAAAACACAAGCACATTTTAGAACAGTACCGTACTAAAGGAGAGCATTCTCTATGTGCTTGTCTTAACAATAACAACGACTTTAATGTGGATCGCACCCCAGGAGGCTTACTTTACATCCGCCAATGGAACAACATGCAATACGTATCAACGGCTGCATTTCTTTTCACAGTTTACTCGAACTATCTTCAATGGTCAAATCTTCAATCATCCAAGCAACGGCTCAGATGCGATCAGGGCACATTGAACCCACAAGAAAGTTTAAGCTTCGCCAAATCACAAGTTGATTACATACTAGGTGATAATCCAATATGGTATGAAATACCCACAGAGGGTCCACCATAGAGGTGCATCCACTGAATCATATAAAGGGCACAGGGTTTTATTGGGTGCACCCAAGGTTCTGATATTTGGTACATCAGACAAGATTCAAATCCTAATATTATTGTTGGGGCCCTAGTTGGTGGGCCCAATGAAAAAGATGAATTTTTGGATGACAGAATAAATTATATGCGAACTGAAGCCTGCACATATAATACTGCAAGCCTTGTTGGGGTACTTGCTAAATTGAATAGATTAGAAGAGGAGGATGATATGTAAGTTAATCCATCATTATTAGCTTCTAGCTAAATATTATGAAATTATTTAATATTAATTACTTATTCATTTATTAATTAACTACTATTTACTATGTACTATTTAGTATTTAAAATTGAAATAATTTTAATTATTTCAATATTAGTTATCAACAACTACATAATAATATAATTTAGTTTGAAATTATCATTTTCTATTGCCAACATTCCATTTTATCTTTTCAGTTTCTCTATGATTCATTATAACCGATTAAATATCATTTGTAAATTAAATATCTTTTGAAAATGTTTTTTCTGACAAATTTTAAGTATAAATTCAATAATTGCGGGTGAAATTGACCCAAAAACTCTTTGTTGCAACTATAAACAAGTTATTGCAGCTGTATAAAGAGCTTACTTAGCTTTATTGAGAAATAAATTACAAAATATTATTCAAAGAAAAACAAGAAAACTGTAAAATATTGACATACTAATAAATGAAAAATTAGTTATTTAATTGGTAAATATTAATCATCATCTTCTGCGATAATCAGCACCTGGTTCATGTTCTTCAAATCTCTTCTTGACAGAATGAACATCTGCTTGGCCAATGACAGCCTCTTCAGCGCCGTCGTTGGCCTTGTCGGCGGTCAGACTAGCAACGCCCTGTTCCTCCGCAACTTGTTCTTTCTCCTCTGCCTTTGCCTTCTCCTCCGCTACTCTCTTGAATTCATCAGCCAGTGAAGGTGCTCTCTCCTCTACTCTATCTCCATTTTTCTTATATCTCTGTTATCACCCCTAACCTAAATTTAATTTAATTTATAGAATCGTACATTGAATTTCAATTATTCAATAGTGATTTTGTTTGTTTATAAAAAAAGTTGAGCTAAATGATTATAAATTCAAAGAATGAACTAATTATTTAACCAAAGATAATTAAATTTTGCTAACAAATTGAGGACGACATTAACCTATAAATCTAATGAAATCTTTAGAATTAAAAATAAATAAAAAATATTCAAATTGTGAAATGGAATGGTATATTTTTTTTCCTTAACCAGAAATTTTAAGTTCAAATTCCCATAATAAAACTAACTCTAAAATTTATGACAAAACGTTTTATTCATAGATATGATCAATGCGAATTTAAATCATTGTTTTATTCTCTTAATAGATATGTTCAACTCGAATCTAAATCACTAAACGGAAAATCAAAAGGAATTTAATTACCTTGATAGGATTAAACAACGTAGGTATTGAAGCCCTTACAAGCAATGATCGGAAGTGATTGATCTTAAGGATGAGACTGCTACCCATTGCGTATGTTAATTCCAAAGAAATTTAGAGATCATTTGAAAATTTAAAAGGAGAAAGATTATTCAGAACTGAAAGAAAACTAATAGGATAAGGAGAGTTTTTGTGGAAAGATGAGCAGATAACTGCTAAACAATAGAAAAAGCAAAAAAAAAAAAAAAAATGATGCGTCTCTTGCTCTCTTTGTGGCAGCAACTTAATTATCCACGTGCTGATGCTATGGTTTGCCATTTTATTTCATACATGCAATGAAATGGGTAATTGATGTATGTTTTTCTTTTAAATAGATGTACATGCAAAGTAATTGATAATAATTTTTATTATCTATTATTTTTTATTTCATAAATAAATATTAAAAAATTATTATTTATTTCATGTAGTTTGATATAATATACTAGTATCCATTTAAGTTTCAAAATTATACGATTTGTCATTTTTGTTCTATCATAATCTACTAATATGTCATTTTATTTAGGTTTAAATAGCATTTGTTTCTCAAGATACAACTGATTACTAGCTAGAAGTTGAACACGGCAACCCTGCCATATTGAACTAAATTTGTCTCACTCTATCACGTAAAAAGAAAGGAAATGAGAAGAGGATGAGAGCTTTAGTGTAGGTGTGTATTCAATATGAACAAAAATACCTATTTATACTAGAGGGGGAAAGAGATTAATTATTGTGATTAATTTCTCCATTATGGTTGCCAATAGTACATTTGTAATATACAAATAATGATCCATAATAGCCATATTGAATTATGTAATACTTGTGAAAAGGATGGGAGCTTGAGTGTATGTAGGTGTGTCTTCAACATTCACAAAGACACCTATTTATTCTAGAAGGAGGAAAGAGAGAAATTATTGTGATTAATTTCTCCATTATGGAGTGATTAATTTCTCCATTACAACAACCAATAATACCTTTGTAATTTACAAATAATGATCCATAATAGTCATATTGAATTCTATAACACTTGTGAAAAGGAAGTTCAAAAGACAATTTTCTAGAAAAACCACTGACGTGTGCATGTCATAGCGGTGTGGTTCTGTCGTGCGTGGCTAGTGACTCAAAGCTCACGGGTGTGCTACATCTGCGTGGTCGTATCATGCAGTGACTTTTTGATGTCAATGTGCCTTATCGACACAACTATGTCACATCGATACATCATTTCTCTTTAGCAAATAGTTTACTTTAAGCTTCATTTTCTATCCATACATTTGTCATTTTGAGCAAATGAATATCATAAATCATAGGTCTCATGTCAAGAAACACATATCTGGGTCATCCTCCTAAAATTGAGTTGCGAGACCCATTTGAATTTCCTTCTCAAAATGGTACTTTAATCACAATTTTTCAATAATCTCCCACATGAATAGAATTGAACAAAAAATAAAACGAATAAAGTTTTACTATATGATAGAGTTTGCTGATCAAAACATATATAGGATAGGTATGTGTTACCCTTTGAAAATTCCCTCATGAGAGTATATTTAATTTACTTGCTAACTAATTGACGTGATATCATTGAACTGTTCATCTACTTGAGTAAATATGATATAATACTCCACACATGAATCTCTCTTGACGCAATTCAGTTCTCATTGTTATGTTCATTTTGGCCTTGACTATTTGCCTAGTTCCATGAGAGTTAGAGAACTGATCTCCACATATTCTCCTTTGTAGTATCTCCACTTCATTCTCACATAAGTGATATCTTACTCATAAGTATCACTAAAAGCATAGCTTAACCTTTAGCCCCCAAAATGATCTTAGTACGCCTTTACAATTAGGTTGTCCTATTGAACCTAGACCTTAGGATCTTCAGTTAACTAGATCGGATTTTCTTTTGTATTGACTTATTATTATCTTAAGGTTTAAGTTTCACTCCTCTCGATGTCTTGTCAAACTGTGTTGGAGTTTGCACATGCATCTCATACATGTTACGTAGCGGAAAATTAAAATTTTACAAATTCCAAGAAGAAGATCAACTTATGTAATCATGAACAAATAAAACTATATAATAGTAAAAGATTATTATCTTTCAAGCCGAGTATTCTTCCTTTGATTCTCTTCTTACCGTGTTATAGCAAACCACAGTAATCCTTTAGGATCACCTTTGATGGTATCCACGTGAAGGGAGAACGGAGAAAACCTTTTAAGGGAATGACTTGGATTAATCTAATGTGCTAGAAATAGAATTAATCCTTGAAAGAAGAAGAGATGAATTAACCTTTTAATTCTCATGAGTTGTAGCTACTGATATAGTTTGAGAGAGGACTATTTATAGTCCACTCGGAACTACGGTTCATAACCCTTGATTACAGAATCCTAATCAGATTAAAATTCCTAATCTTGTCACATGTCCCGATCTGAAAACTTATTTTCTGCTTGGTAAACTACCCAAGTCGAGCGAGTCCTGGTCGAAAGACAGCTTTCCATATTAGGACTTTGTGCTGTTTCAATCCAGTGGCTATTTTCGATCAGGACACTCCTTTTCCCAATCAATATCTTCGTCTCTCCTAGGAACTACGTTCCAAGTCGGGAAAGTGTCTATACTTAGTTTTTCTCTCATTTTGTGATGTTTCAATCCAATGGCTATTTCTAATCAGGACATTCCTTTTCCTCGTCAGTATCTTTGTCTCGTCTGGGAACTACGTTCCCAGTCGGAAAAGTGTCTAGACCTAGTTTTTCTCTCATTGTTTTGGATGTGATCCAAAAGCCCATTTTACTTCTCTTTTATACCTTTAGTGTGTATGACCCATTAGATTCCTGGTTATATTAGACACTCAAATTAATACTTAATCTCAAGCAGATCATGAGCAGTATCTAACAACACATCATGACCCCTAATTAGCCGCAAAGTAGTGGTTTAACTACAAACCTTTCCATAGACAATTATCCATGCAATTTGTCATTTCACCATTCTATACCCCACTAGGTTCAGAGCATGGACTATGTGTCAACTCCCGCTAGACTGACTATATCACACCTAGCCCAAGTGATGTTAGATCTTGTCACTGGGACTTATTAATCAAATAGACTTTCACTGAAAACATCTTCATGACACTTCCACTATGGCTAGAGAATCTCGAGTAATGATCCTAATAAGAGGCCGTAGGTATGCACTCCTTTTATCAGGAGTGGTGAATCCTCTATTGGCTACCCAATTACCTTCAAATACCTTAAGTTGTACCCAATCACCACCTTATGAGCGACCTCTGTGAGATAATAAGAAATGGAGTCAAAGCATAGAATTAGTATCCAAGATATACTTGAGTACCTCAAGTTTAAGGATACTTGCACCATTACTATGATGAGACTATTAAACATTTGAATAGACGATTCATATAATGATCTCATAGCAGGTCATTCAATGTACATGACTACACTAAGCATCCACGTGTTAACTCTAGACAACTCATGTCTATAAATTATGAGATCTACTACTTGATCCAATCAAGGAATATAATATGTTCTAGTCTATCCGAATTAATAATGTCCAGTATTGTCAATCCTATGACTAGGGATAATTTAGATATAACCATAATTACACATGATAGGAATCTCAATATCATAATCCCATCATGATTTTTTATGCTATGTTTATATCACGGACTTCATTTATTAATTTAAGATCCAATCAATTTATAGTATAAATGAACATTAACAAATGAAAATGCCTTTATCAAGTGAAATGAATTTGTACAATAAATGCTAAAGGTGATTTTCTTTAAAGCACCTCTCTAACAATCTCCCATTTGCACTAAAATCAATCGCCTTCGTACTTAATTCCATAGGCTTGTACATGTGAATCGTACTTCTTTTTGGGAAGTGGTTTACTTAATGGATTAGCTATGTTCTGATCAGTGGGCACTATCTCAATCTTTACATCATTTATACCAATGATCTCTCTAATCAAATGGTATCTCTTGAGCACATGTTTGAACTTCTAATGAGACCGTGGCTCATTTGCTTGCGTAATGGCTCCATTATTGTCACAGTATAGTTGTATCGGATCAACAATGCTAGGAACCACTCCTAGTTCTGTGATGAATTTTTTTTATCCAAACCACTTCTTTAGCTACCTTAAAAGTTGCAATGTACTCTACTTTAGTTATGGAATTAGCAGCCGTCTCTTGTTTGAAACTCTTTAACTAACTACTCTACCATTCAATATGAATACATAACGTAATTGAGATTTTGAATAATCTCTATCTGATTTGAAGCTAACATCTGTATACATGTTTACAACAAGATCTTCATCTCTATATACCAATAATACATCTTTAGTACTTGTTAAGTATTTAAGGATATTCTTGACGACCACCTAATGACCCTCACTAGGGTCCGACTGGTACTTGCTAGTCATACTCAAAGTGTGACACATCAGGCCTCATACATATCATAACATACATGATTGATCTGATAGCTAATGTATATGGGATCAAACTTATACGAGTCCTCTCATCTTATATGTTTAGACACATAGATCTTGAGAGGGTAATCCCATAGGTCATAGGAATGAATCCTTTCTTGGATTGCTCCGTGCTAAACCTTTTTAGCATCTTGTCTATGTATGTAGACTGTGAAAGACCAAGCAACCTTTTAGATCTATCTCTATAGATCCTTATCTCTAAAATATAGGTTGCCTCCCCAAGGTCTTTCATGAAGAGATTTTTGGATAACCAAATTTTGACAGATTGTGAGACCGAGACGTTGTTTCCCATAAGCAGTATGTCGTCTACATACAACATTAGGAATACAACTGCACTCCCACTAACCTTCTTGTACACATAAAGTTCATCCGAATTTTGTGAGAAACCAAACTCTTAGATTGTCTCATCAAATCGAATGTTCCAACTCCTAGATGATTGCTTCAATCCATAAATGGATCTTTGAAGCTTGTACACTTTATTACCATCTTTAGATGTGAATCCATCTGGTTATGTCATGTATACATCCTAATTGAGGTTTCCATTAAGGAAGCTATCTTCATATTCATTTGCCAAATCTCATAGTCATAATAAGTGACAACGACTAGGAGTATCCTTATGAATTTGAGCATAGCTACTAGACTAAAATTCTCGTCATAGTCAATTCTTTGTCTTTGACGACAACCCTTAGCTACTAGTTTAGCTTTATGGGTAACCACATTACCCTCTATGTCGATCTTCTTCTTGAATACTTATTTACACCCTATGGGCTTTATCCGTTCAGGTGGATCAACCAAGGTTCATACTCGATTTTCATACATAGAATCCATTTCTAATTGTATAGCCTTTAGCCATTTTATCAGATTTTGAATTCTTCAGAACTTTCTTCATAGCTAATGGGCTCATTATCCTTAATGAGCACTATATCATTCTGATTACTTATGAGAAATCTATATCTCTTAGGAGTAGAATGTATCCTACTGGATCTATGAAGATCTTGCACATCAGAAGATGTAGCTGTTATTTCATCTCCATAAATAATAGGCTTGAGTTCAGACAGTTGATCTGTATCTGTTAGAGCATCTTGAACTTCTTCAACTTCAATCTTGCTCCAACTATCTTCTTTAAGAAGAAATTCTTTCTCCGAAAAGGTAGCATACTTTGAAATAAACACTTTTTGTTCGAAAGGATTGTAGAATTGATATCTAATCATTTCTTTAGGATATCCTACAAACTAACATCGATCAAATTTAGTTTCTAGCTTATCCGACATTGACCATTTCACATAAGCTGGACAACCCCACACTTTCATATGAGAAAGTTTAGGCTTCTTGCCTTTCCATATCTCATATGGAGTAGCATCAACGGTCTTAGAAGGGACTCCATTTAATATATAAATGAAAATCGTTAGTGCATAGCCCTAAAAAGACTTAAGGAGTTTTGCTAAGCTCATCATTGACCTTACCATGTCTAACAGGGTTCGATTTCTCCTTTCAACCATAACATTGTGTTGTGGCATAAAGGGTGGAGTCCATTAGAATAAAATCCCATCATCCCTAAGATAAATATGAAACTCTTGGCCCAAGTATTCACCACTTCGATCAGATCTAAGTGTTTTAATACTTTTGCCAAGTTGTTTCTCTACTTCATCTCTAAATACTTTGAACTTTTCAAATGCATCAAACTTGTATCTCATTATATACATATACCCAAATCGTGAATAATCATCAATAAAGGTAATGAAGTAGGGATAACCACTTCTGGCATGTACAGACATTGGGCCACATACATCTGAATGTATTAGATCTAATAGTCCAGTGGCACGTTCACACTTTCCTCTGAAAGGTGATTTTGTTATCTTGTCTAATAAACAAGATTCGCAAGTGTCATATAATTCATAATCAAATGACCCCAAACTACCATTATTATGCAGTTTTGTTATGCGTCTCATTTATATGGCCAAGGTGATAATGCCATAAGTATGATGATTTATGTTTATCCATTTTTATTCTTTTATTATTATCATCGATATTGTAAATAGAACTAGACATATCAAGAATATAAATTCCATTGCATAAAGTATTAGTACCATAAAGAATATTATTTAACATTATTGAGCAACTATTGCTATTAATTGTTAAATCAAATCCACTTCTATTCAAACTAGAAATAGAAATTATATTCTTAGTGAATGTTGGAACACAAAATCAATTATCTAATTCTATTACAAGCCCACTTGGAAGGTCCAAAACATATGTTCTTACAGCTAAGGCAACAACTCTTGCTATATTGCCAACACGTAGATCTGACTCTCCCCTCTTGAGCTATCTAATATTCCTTAAGCCCTGCATATCAGTGTATATGTGTGAGCCATAACCAGTATCCAATACCCAAATGTTATTCTTAGAAAAAGTGAGAATATCAATGACAAAAATACCTGAAATAGATGGGGCATCAGATGCCTTCTTCTTCAAGGACTCCAAATAGGCCTTGCAATTTCTTTTCCAATGACCATCCTTGCCACAATGGAAGCAGGTCCCTTTTGGGGCAATCTCTTTGGCCTTCTTCTTGGCTATGTCTCTCTTAGCCTTTATGGACTTCTTCTTTTTACTATTCTTTTTCTTCGAACTAGAAGATTCTATCAACATCATAACTTTGCCCTCCTTTTTAATAGAAGGTTCAATTATCTTGAGCATATTGATAAGCTTGGGTATAGTGGATGTAATCTTATTCATCCTATAGTTAAGCACAAAATGTGTATAACTATCAGGCAAGCTGGTGATAATTAAGTCTATACTTAAATCATGGTCCATAACAAACCTCAACTACCCTAACCTTTCAATATACATATTCATCTTTAGTGCATGCTGCATTAGAGATGTCCCCTCAACCATCTTAGAGCGGAAGAGCTGTTTAGAGATCTTGAACCTTTCGGATCTAGCATGCTCATCAAAGAGCTCCCTAAGATGGTAGACTATGGTATTAGCATCCATAGCCACATGCTGTTTTTGAAGCTCTGATGATGTAGAGGCAAGCATAACACAGTTGGCCAACTCACTATCATCTAGATGCTTCTTCTATGCCTTCTGAACCTCTTTAGAAGTATTAGTAGTAGGGGGTTCGAGAAGTGGCTCATCAAGGACATAACCTATTTTTTCTGCCTTGAGAACTATTCTCAAGTTTCTAAGCCAGTCCAAGAACCTTGGCCCTGTCAATTTGTTTTCATCCAAGATTGATCGAAAATTCATATTTGATGACAGGGTGTGATGATTTTAGCAACTTAGATGTAAAAGAGAGCATGTTAGATATGTACACAAAATGCATGATTATTAGGTCTTTAATAATATGTATTACGACTCCACTATTTTATTATGAATCCATAGCCCTTACTATGAACTTGAGAAAACCCATTAGAAGTTCTCCTAGTGGGTTGGTATCCAATTCCAACTTAAGAAAAATCTTGAGTCAACTCAATAAGCCTTTTCTAGGTCAAATTGGTAGGTATTTGATCTATACCAATTGCATTTAATATAAAACTACCAAATTGTGCTATCAACTAATTAATGTGTGCACAAAACTTTGGGCTATCAACTCATGATGTGTGTATATCTCATATATACTTACCTAACATTGCCTTCAATTTATATTGACCTTGAGTCAACTCAACAAATCAATGAGATCGGTTAAGATTGACCCATTAATTATAAAATCATATTTCAATGGTTCAAATATATTTTTATAAAACAGGCTCGAGTTAGGTCAACAACTTAACATCTAGAAGAATTATGATTCTCCCCACATTAATGGAAGACGTTAGTCTTAATTATTATTTATTGAGAGATTTTATTAATTAAGTCTCATCGTGTTATAGCATGCATAACATATATCTATTCATCACATAGACATACATTTGATAGTTACTTTAACTATTTGGAATGACTATGGAATATCTAACATCAATCCATCAAGATATGGAAGGATTGACTAGGTTTAACCTAGATAAATGCATGAATTACAATCCAAATAGGTATCAAATTCCTATTTCTAAGTCTTCTTATTTTATGGCACTATCTCTTTGCTTCTTGTTCCTTTTGCATCTCCATTCTATCCTAATCTCATATAATCTAATTACATAATTCAAAATAGAATACCTCAATTTACATTTGAGGAAAATGAGATAAGAAGAGAAATACATGAGAAAGAAAAGAGAGGCAGAGACATGCATACCATATTTACCATAAAATAAAATAATCTTGCATGCTTAATCACATTGGCCAAGTCCATAATCAACCATCGTGCATTATCATTCACCCTTAACATGCATTCTCTAATGCATAAAATAAAGATAATAAGAAAAAGACATTTTCGGATTTTCGGTTTTATATACAAAATTGTCTTTTATGTTACTTCGTCAATGGTAAGTGATTTCCAAATTGAATTTAATTCCTTAATCACATTCAGAAATTAAATCTCAATTATTTAGAAATTAATTCACAATTAATTCCACATTTCATGATGCTGAAATAAGATAACAATTTAATTATTAATCATATGTCATTAATTAGTCATACTAAAATTAAATTAGTTTAGTCCACTTAATTCAAAATTAATTCTCAAAGTTTTAGAAATAATAATCATCTATCCAGGTATTTATAGATCAACTCAAGCCAACTCGAAGTACAATTTTAGACTAGTGAGCCAAACACAAGATATCCAAACCGAATCATATCTATATCTAGAATTAGATGAGACCATAACTGAACCAAAATAATTGTAGGCATATAATCAATATCTATAAACATCAAGAATATCATATATTCATGCATAGAAATCACCGAAAAAAAATAAAAAATAAACAATTGTTTCCAAACGTGAGTCCCAATTGGAAAACCACTTACATAGTCAGGAATTTCATGTCTGCAGAAATTAAAACAATTTTAATCTCACGTTTGTTTCCATCCAATGCCTAAAACAAATTCTCAATAAGTTTTGACATATACCAATTATCTCATAATTGATTTTAAAGGACTAGAAACGTGGAAGAAACAAATCAAATATTAAAATTTCTTCAAGAACCCTAATATTGGCAAACAAGCATCAAACGAAAATTAACCGTACAAACTCTTTTGTATCTAATTTCAATCAATCCAACACATTCTCTAATCTCATTAGAACATAATATGTATGAACAAAAAGATTTAAAACCGAAATCCTCTTAATGAAAATCATATTTTAACTAAAAGGAATCCAAAATGCTGTTTTCAATTAATCACATTAATTGTTCATGACAATCATAGGGAGGCTCTAATACCATTATTGGAGTTTGCACATGCATCTCATACACGTTACGCAGCAGAAAATTAAAATTTTACAAACTCCAAGAAGAAGATCAACCTATGTAATCATGAACAATTAAAACTATTTAATAGTAAAAGATTATTACCTTTCAAGGTGAGTATTCTTCCTTCGATTCTCTTCTTTACGGGTTGTAGCAAACCACAGTAATCCTCTAGGATCACCTCTGATGGTATCCATGAGAAGGGAGAAAACCTTTTAAGGGAATGACTTGGATTAATCTAATGTACTAGCAATAGAATTAATCCTTGAGAGAAGAAGAGATGAATTAACCTTTTAATTCTTATGAGTTGCAGTTGCTGAAATAGTATTAGAGAGGACTATTTATAGAGTGAGTTCCGGTCGGAAAACCACTTTTCTGGTTGAGACTTTATGCTATTTCAATCCAGTAGCAATTTCTAATCGGGACACTCCTTTTCCTGATCGGTATCTTTGTCTCGCTTGGGAACTACGTTCCAAGTTGGGAAAGTGTCTGGACCTGGTTTTTCTCTCGTTGTTTTGGATTTGATCCAAAAGCCCATTTCACTTCTCCTTCACACCTTTAGTACATGTGACCTATTAGCTTCTCGATTATATTGGCCACTCAGATTAACACTTAATCTCAAGTAGATCATGAGCGGTATCTAGCAACACATCATGACCCCCAATTAGCTGGAAAGTAGTGGTTTAACTATGAGCCTTTCCATAGACAATTATCTGTGCAATTCGTCATTTCACCATTGTTAGAGATGTGCCCAAAAGGCAATCGCCTTAAGCACTTAGTGTACACATTCATAAAGGCATTCTTTCATTATATTAGTATTCATTTGCATATGAATTGATATAGATCTTAAACTGATTAATGAAAGTCCATGA